>LOJH01013933.1:730-25212 GCA_001685095.1 Ellobius talpinus | reverse complement strand
TTGCTCACAAAAGGGGACTTTTCTATCCTTTCTTTCTAATTTCCCTTTCATTCCCTGTCAAATCATCTGTTGATCTGCCCAAAGAAGCCAGGCTACTTCAGTCAGTCCAGGAAGCCAGGAAATCTAAGATCAAGATGAGATCAGTGTCTGGTGGGGACTCTGCCTGGTTTACAGGTGGTTATCTTCTCATCAGGTCCTCACAGGGTAGACAGCAGGGATGGGAAGCCAAGTGTCTCTGGGTACTTATTCCATAAGAGCCCTGCTTTCCTGAACTGGCTACCTCCCAAAGGCTGTTTGTCCCCATTCTCCTGGAGGTTAGGATTCAGTCTTGCATTCTGAAGGGACACAATCAATTCACAGTGGCACAGTCCCTGGCCTGGAGTTGAGTCACCAGCCAGAGTGAGCCGAATAAGAAGGACGGGTTGTTTTTTGTCACCTTCTACAGGCCACAAGTCTGACACTCACCGTTCGGGAGGCAGGGAGAGAGGCCGATCCAAAGAGAGAAAGCATCTTCTCTCCCCTGATGTCTCTCGCTGCAATTCTGAGGAACGAGGGACCCAGGCTGACTGGGAGTCCCCAGAACGTCGCCAGTCCAGGTCACCCAGCGAGGGAAGATCACAGACCCCCAACAGACAGGTGATCATGAGAAGCTGAGCCTCTAGCAGGGTCAGGGAGGAGAGGGTTCTGTACTAGGAAGGCCTCTTGGAGCTCAGAGCCCGATGTTTAACCAGAAATAACCGCTGTACACAGAGGCTGGCTGTTCTGTGCTTGGAGATTCAGAGGTGACAGGAACTCACAAGAAGCAAGATTTCCCCCTACGGAAGTCAGTCCATGCCTGTCCTCAGGATATACAAATTTAGCTAGACTTAACGAAATAAAGATGGTCCTTCAGCCAAAAGGGTTTGTAACTGTAGTGACTATTCATCTCTCAAGTCAGGATTTGTAAGGCAGGCAGCTCCACTTGGCTCACCTGTTGTGCAGCCTTATGAAGAGCAGGAGCGTGTCTCACCTCCCCGTGTCTAGGAAGCATCAGCTGTGTGACAGCAGTCTTTGTACTGTCTCTCTCTCCCAGCCCTAGCTCTGGAGGGGAGTTCCCAGAGTGCAGAGGGGAGACTCCTTTGGAAATGGCAATTCTGAGACATGGCCGTAGAGAAGCTTGCCTAGGGAACGGTTGCTTCCAAATAGTATCGCTGCTGAGCCAGCCCTGTTGGTTTGCTAGCACAGCAGATTCCTGGGACTTTAAGGAATCCAAGGAGACTGGCTTAAAAGTCAAAGCCAGAATTCCACACTTGAAAGGACTCCACCTCAGAAGATTCTCACTGGAACCTCGCAGGTCCCACACACCTTGAGAGTCCAGTGTTGGAAGCCATTTGCCAACACTGGGCTCAGGTACTATTAACAGGGAATAGGCAAGGAAGGGAGTTAAGGGCTGAGACAACAGACAGTGTGGGGTGTGGAAGCCAAGGGCAGCAAGCCACTGCTGACAGAGAAGTAGGAAGGAAAGGAGTTTGCTTTTCCTTAGAACTCATTTCCCAGAACAGTTTCCCAGACAGCAAATCCGAGCATTGTTTTGCCTAGGATTTTAAGGTATTCCTGTGTGCCCTTCTTATACAGAGTTTCCATTTCCTGGCTAGCCACCTGAGTGTTATGGTCACAGCTGTATGTTAAAACAAATGCCAAGGTTTAACCACAGCCCTGCCCTTCTAAGACTGCCTTGGTAGTTGAGTTCCAGAGATTTGCCTATACTGCAGAAGTTGAAATGCTGTGGTCTAGATTTCTTTCATTCACTATTGACCTGAACCCCGAGTCCTTGAAGGGTACAAGTAGTACAGGGGCCTACCTCTCAGACCTCCTCCGGAGACTCAAGAGCTTTCTGCAGGAGAGGTTGGGACTTCAAGAGGGCCCCACGTGGAGGCGCCTCCATGTCTCCTCTGATTTGTCATGTTTCTCCCGTGCTGCAGGGGACTGGTTCGCTGAGCGAGAGCTCCATTCCCTCCATCTCTGACACCAGCACCCCAAGACGAAGTCGTCGCCAGCTCCCACCTGTGCCACCAAAGCCTAGGCCCCTCCTCTCCTACAGCTCCCTGATGAGACACACTGGGGGCATCTCTCCACCTCCTGATGGAAGTGAGGGTGGATCCCCGCTGGCCTCTCAAGCCCTGGAGAGCAACAGCGCTTGCCTGACCGAGTCTTCCAATTCCTTGCACCTCCAGCAGGGCCAGCATTCTTCCCCACAGCACTACATCTCTGAGCCCTATCTGGCCCTCCACGAAGACTCCCACGCCTCAGACTGTGGCGAGGAGGAGACACTCACCTTTGAGGCAGCCGTGGCTACTAGCTTGGGCCGCTCCAACACCATCGGCTCTGCCCCACCCCTGCGGCACAGCTGGCAGATGCCTAATGGGCACTATCGGCGGCGGAGGCGTGGGGGGCCTGGGCCTGGCATGATGTGTGGAGCTGTCAGTGACCTCCTGAGTGACACGGAAGAAGACGATAAGTGCTAGAGGCTGCCATCCCCTCCGATGCATGCTCTTCTCTCACAGGGAGAAAACCAAGACCAAATTGGGAAGCCAGTGCGGCCCGGGGGGGAGGAAGAGGGAGAAGGAAGATGGAGAAAGGACGCCATGCATCCTCTGAAAAGAGGAAGTAAAAGACAGATGGAAAACCAGTCAAACCCACCAATTGCGTTATTTCCCTTTGCAAGATGGGCACTGCCATAGTCCTGCCTCTTTGCTGGGGAAAGAAAATACAGGGATGTGGGGGGTTATTCCCATGGGAGAAGGGACACAAAGGTGGCTTGGCTTCCCTTGCCCCTTCCCACTTTTCTATAAGCTGCAGCAGGATCTGGCTGGCCTGTGTCTAAGCTCATTGCCCTGAGCAGCTGGGAAGACTTCCTGGCATCTCACCACGGGAAGAGTGGAGACAGTAGGAGAAGAATCTCCATGCCAGTTCTTGCGCTTTGGCTGCCCCCAGGGCAACTCCAGCAGCATCTCATGCATTGTTCTTGGGGCTTGCTTCCCCCAAAGAGACACACGCTAAGTCAGGAGCGCTGGATGCTGACAGGAGAAGGGAGGGAGAGAGAGAAGGGCCAGAGTAGAAGGGCCCAAGGTGCTGTGGCAACAGCAGCAAGGGCTGGTCTGGGTGAGAAAAGCCATAGCACAGCAGCCCATACCATGAAGGTGAGGGCCAAAGAAACAGAATTGGAGGTGCTGGTGGGTACGGTAGTAGACCCTGAGGTCTGTTACCCACACAGTAGGTGCTGTGGTAGATAGGCTAGATACAGAGGTACCCTAGGTCCCCAAAGGTGCCTGTAGCTCTGGTAAAGGTAATATTAACTCCAATAACCAGGGCATCGACCCCAGTAGGGTTCAGCCACAGTGTGGGAACCCCATGCAGTTCTCAGCCTTGGCCCTTTAGATTCTCGTCAGAGGGGACCTCCAACGATAGGGACAAGACAGAGAAGGAGACCTAAGGGACTCTAGGCAGACTCAATTTTCCAACAGTCACAAGAGGAACTTGGTACTGGTGACTACAGTGGGCTGGAGGCAGCAGACCTCTGTCAAGCAGCAAGGCTACTGCTAAGCCAAGCCCAGAATAGCCAAGTATCAACAGCTAAGTGTTCTCTGCCAGTTCCCCGAGTGGACAGTGAACACATATCCAAGGAGACCACTGTGTAGTGACTTCCAGAGAATGGTCCCTAAAGAAGTCATCCTGAGGACCCCTTGTGAGGAGAAACCCTTGGGCCTGAAGCTTGTGTGGCTGGTTTGGGGTTTGGTGAGTAAGTTGATGAGGATGCTTTAAGGTGATTAGTAACCATACCTCAGTTTTGACCTGGGCTGCTTTTAGTAAAAATAGATTCTGATGGGGCCCCGACTTTTTCTGAATGTTCCCTGGGCCAGGGCTGGGCTTCATCCCTTCCCCAGAGTAAAAGTTGGGTAGAAAACAGCCTCAGGCCACCAAGTCATTCCTAGTCCCCCAAAACAGAAGCACTGAGGGAAAATAGGAGCCTTCCTTAGTCACTTCCATAAGTGATGCAGCAGAGAGCTACATTCTGTGGGACTCATCACCCTTCGGCCTCTCTCCGGTATCATCAGAGCTGAACAGATGCCTTGGAGCCAGGGGTTAGGGGGACTGCCCTCTCTAGCTTCCTCACCTGACCCTCCCCAGTGAGACTCGAGGACTTCACACTGCACTCAGTGGATCGGTTTTCTATCCTCTTCCGGCCTTGGCAGAGTCCTTTGAGACTCTTGTGGAGGAGCGGCCCTTCTCTCTCAGCAGGAGCTTCTCCTCTGGGGTTTTCTTTCTATCCTTCTGTCCCACTCTTCCTAACCCTGGCCTGAGGCAGGCACAGCATCAGCTCTGAAAAGCCAAGTTCTCCCGTGTGAGCGTGTGGCGGCAGTCACCTGCCACAGTCCCACCTTCTCTTTTGCGTATCGATGGAGCTTCACAAACCATGGTCATCCCCAAACCAAAGTGGTCCCAGGACAGGGGACCAATGAGGCAGACATAAGGCCTGCCGACTCTCAGATCCTCTTCCGCCGCCATCGCTTCATTTCCTCTCCCTGGCAGCACGTGTGTGCTCAGGGGCCGCATAATCCTAACAGAGGAGATTGTTACATAAGAATAATGCTGGGCCTTGTGTTGTTTTAAAGGTTTTCCTTGCTCAGCCTCATTTCATGCCAAAGTGCTGCTATGGGCCTCCTTGTGTGCACAAAATTGCTTTCCTCTACCTTGGACTTGCAGCTTTCCATAGGGGAAAGCCTGCAACAGGATGGACCATTCTGAGCCAGCAAGCCCGTTGGATGGTGTCTGGAGAAATTCGATTGCAGAGATATGTCATTGCCATCCCTGTAGTGGGAGAACTGTGGGCTGGCAGCACAGTGACCAGCTTTGGAATTTGCCTGCAAATAATAACATTATCATTAAACTTACTATGCCTGAATCTTCCCTTGCTCCCGAACTCCTTGAACACACATGCAGGTGTGTGTGTACGCGTGCACGCACTCACACACTAAATGAAGCATTTAAAGTTATAAGTACTGTAGATGTGGTCACTTGACTGACCACATGGTTTTTGCTTTCTAGCACTGATGAAATCATGAACATATTTATTTATTCATCTTCCCTTGGGTTTCTTTTCCCTTGGACAACACTTACCCTTCATTAAGACCAGAACATAAAAGAATTTTTGTTAAGCCACAAACTCATTATCATCATCATCTTTGTCTCCTGATAAACTCAAATGCCAACCTTCTCTCTTGTAGCTGACCAGGGCTTCCCTCCTATGGATCAGAGTCTAACTCTTTCTACAAAAGAAATCTGCTTTCTCAGAGTCCACGCTTCTCTTTGCATTTTCTGGTATATAGCATGATTATTTGGGTGCAGAAAGTCTTCTTGCAGAATTCCTTAGTCAAATATCTCATCACCTTAGCGAAAACCTTGGTCCTCATTGCCTCGAAACAAGAAAGAGAAGATGAGAGGACATTACAAGAAGAAAAGAAGCCAGGCAGGGAGGTATTGTAGCTGCATTTGTGTTTGGGGAAGCCTTTTTGCTTAAGGTTCCAGAGAGTCTGACACATCCCGACCTTCCCATCACAGGAAAGGACAGCAGGCTTCAGCATGGTAGGCCGTTCAGGCCATGGTGCCCTGTGTGTCAGGAAAATCACCTGCCCATGAAGGCATGGAACCCTCTAGTATCCACCAGGCTCCACAGGAGCCATTATGACAGCTTCCCATGGGAGGGGGCATACCACACTTGTAGCTTAGGAATCTATTTTACAGCAGAACTCACGTCTTCTTCCTGCTTGTTCCCCATACTGGGGGCACCAAAGCCAGATGTCACCAGAACATCAGATGTTCTGAATGTGTTGCTCCCTTCACTCTGAGGCCCAGGCAAAGATATCCCATATCCCAGTCTCTGGTCAACATCTCCCCTTCCCACCTGTACCCATGCCTCCACCACCACCCCAGATGCTAGGTGTGAACTGGAGTGTCCCCTGGTATTCCCTTCCCAGTCTCTGTTTTGCTGCATGTTAGCACATCCTGAGATGTTTAAACCCAAATTTATATGATGGATTAGCTGTCCCTGCCATACTGTTAGGGAATTCACCTTCTAATGAAGCATTGTCTGCAGATTACCAGGTGATCCTCACCAGGTGATCCCACCAGACCATTTCAAAAGAAGCATAAAGTGTGCCTACAATGTCTGTGCACTCCATGAAAGCTCACTAGAGAGAAATCGGGTCTCTTTGGCATAGAAAAACAAAGTAGTCAAGTAATCTCAGTTTTTCATTACATCTCTTTCTGAGGCCTGTAGGGTATATTTCATTTATGGGTAAAGTATTTAGGTGGGTGGAGCAGGGAGAAGTTGGGAACTTTGTTTCTCAGCTCAGTTAGAACATTGGAAAAGTTAGGGACAGTGAAAGGGAATCAGACTCTCCTGGCATGGCGAGATTTTCTGAGACCTGAAAGAACTTCTACAGCCTTTCTATTACAACAGTGTCTTGTTTGTTAGTTATGAAATACCAGACCCAAGACCAGAGGCTAGTGAAGCAAAGCAGCCCATTCCTCAGGGAGGACTCTTCATCCCGCCTGGCCTATGGGTCCTTCCCTTCTGGTCCTGAGAGCATTATATGCTGTCCAGGAGGAGCAGGGGAATACTTTGAGGCAGGCATGCAAGCAGAAAAGGGTCAGGTGGCCCCTGGAAAGTGGCATGATGGATTGACACTAGACAAGAACCCCTAAAGAATCCAGTTGAGATGACTTCTCTCTAAATATCTCTACATAGTCTTCTTTTAACAAAAGCCAAACAAAATTAACTTAGGGGCTATGACTCAACTGTCCATGAGTATGATCAAAGGCAGCGCCATGTTATTCAGTGCTGTCTGCACCAATCATCTTTTGCAGTTTTTCCTTTCCATCCAGAACATCCTAGCCAGGTCTGTCCCGAACAGAGAAGCAGCTGATACCTTCTCCACTGGCCAAAGACTGCTAAGGCATTTTTTTTTATCTGCCACAGGCTATACGCATAGTGCAGAGACATACTGCATGGGGGGAAAGGTCAGAAAAAAAGTCTAGTTGCTTTCTGGCAGTTATCTTTTCCTTTCCTTGTATCTTTCTTGGTGTATCCCCTCTCCATAACTGATTTGGCCTATGTTGTGTGTCTCCCAGAGAGGTCACACCACACCAAGAATCAACAAACTCACAGATTGTTCCAACCTATCCCAAGGGCCTAGTTCACGTCATCTCATTTAATGGGGGCTCTCAGCAAAGTCTGGCAAGGTCTGCCCCCTTCTATTTTTAATAGGTTTCTTTCCACCCACACACTCCTATCATGTTATGTATTGGAGGGTTAGTGTCCTGACCCTCTAGATGCAAAAAGAGACTTTGTGATAAGCCATGCTACTACTATGTAAATACATTCTTGAGTTTCAATTTCTTGTTTATGAAGCTTTGAAAAAATTGGGTAGATAGAGTAGAACGAAGTATTGAGATTAATGCTTATTTTTTTATCTGTTTGGTAGTTTTTGTTTGGTTGATTTCTACGTATTTTGTGACAGGCCCACTCTAGAACAGCAAAGAAGGACAAATCTGTGTTCTACAGTGCTCTGAATCTGCTCCTTTTCTACAATTAATTTCTGTCAAATTAATGCTATGATAATTGAGTCAAAAATCTGAAGTTACTGCCTCCTCCCATCTGTAGTCCTGCCCCCAAATCCTCTTGTTAAGTTAAGTGGCCTTGAACTCTTGATTCTGCATATCCTGCCTCTTCTCTTTCAAAGGTCTGAAAATATAACATACATTTATGAAAAATATGCTTTCCACACCAAATCAATCAAAGTCAAGGAAACTATAAGATAGAGATTTTTTTCAGAACATCTTTAACCAATAAATACAAAATGCATTCCTCAATGGGAAGATAATTTTAAAACAATAAGCAATTTGATAAATGACTATCACAGGAAGCTAAATATAATGAGTTCTATCCAGGCTTCACAACTCATTTGTGCCTTCTGCAAGGATATTGCATCTATTTTCATCCCCTTGTTAGGAAAATTGAAATTCTGATACTTGGCTAGTTCACGCGTGTGTCGAGTGCTTGTAAGTTAATAATGCATAAAGCACTTAAGTCTTCACAAGTCAATCTGGAAAAATCTTCACTCATTATATCCCACCAAGGACTCAGGAAATTCTTGGCATTTCCCATAAGCATTTAGTCTTTTAAAGGAAACCTCCATCTTAACGGGAACGTAGACTAAGATTTGCTTTACTCTTGTCCTTCTATTTTTCGTATTTCCTTTTCATGTTAGCACTCAGTTTTCTAAAATACAGGCTGTTTTCATTAATTAAGAACACTGAGTTTTCCTTCAAGAAACTTCCTATTGTCATCTTCTCTTTGTAGACACCTAAGTCAGAGAGCAAATAACCATACACTAACACCTTTGCCTAGGTATCTTCCCCAGCCTGGATTAGATATCTGAGTGAATCTTATCTCTCTCTCCCTCTCTCTTTTTTTCCTGCAAGTTTTCCAGAGAAAAGAATATATTCTGTGAAGGAAACATTTGAACTTGGGCCAAATAGTTCCACTACTTCCTCTTTGGATCCCTCAGATGGCGTCCCCCGTACTAAGACAGAGACATCATCTCCCCTGTTTAACTTGGACCTGATTTGCTCACCCGGTTGTTTTCTTTTCAGCATTCTGATTTCTTCTAGGCAATGGCCTATATTGCCCAAGAACCAATGCTCAAAGCAGGTCTATCAAGGATATTTATGAGATGAGCAAGGAAAACACTTTAACGTGTCCAAGTGCCATTAATTTTTAAAATAACGGTGATATGAAATGAGGGCTAAATAATGTAACCTAACTGCCAATTAAAGTACACAGTAGTTCTGGTCTTAGTTACATTAGATATGAAGTTACAGACCATTAGGCAAATCCCAGTGGGTTTCGTGAAAACGTAGGCATTGTGTTTTATGGCTGCACTAGGGGTGTACACTTAGTCGGCAGGTTGAACTTCAGTCAGTGTTTTTCTATCCTGCTGTTTTGTGAACAATCCAAAATGTCTACAAAGCCACCCTAAGTGCTGCAATTGCAGAGGAACTTCCCTCTTGGGTGGTAACTTTAGAAGGCAGGCCAAGTTCACTCACACTGAGTCCAAGATTTGGAATTCACCCCCAAAAACCAGCAGAGGAGAAACATTTAATGCACCAAGTATGTGTGACATTTCATACCTGGGATGAGTGAGTACAGAGAGAGACATGCTACTGAACAAAGACAATGGTGATCTGGAGACAGGACAGAGTCCCAGAAGAGGACAGGTTTAAAGGTGTCTGACTTTGGATCCTACTTTTTACTTAGATTTGGGGTAAACTCTTTAGTATGATATTGGATTCAGAGGGGTTGCTTTTGATAAACTGATTAGAATCCTCAGGATTAGTAGATTCCGGACAGGACAGATGAAGGAAAAAGCAGCCCAAAGATAATCTATAACTTCAGTAACTCATATAGTAATGTCAGTTTTGGAGAGGATGTATATTACCCTCCCTAGTGGCATATGTGCTATAGGAGGGGGAAAGAGTCCATGCCTGGGACAGGAGGTGTTTCATCAGGACAGATTTCAAATGGCCAGGTGCACTGGTACTAACCTCAAAGGCCAGCATTGTGAAAAGGGGATGACACGGTGTCTGGGTCATCCCCTCTGTCCTTTGGGACCCGAGGACAGGCCTTGATATGATCTTAGATGATGAGCACGTAGGATGGGAGCAAGAGGGAAAACGGGTGCTCTTCCTCAGGTTGTAAAGAACGCTGCCACCCACATTTTCAGACATCTGTGAGCCACACCCATGAGACACCCCGTTAGGGGCAGCATTCCCTGGGGTGTATCAGCCTGACGCTTGTGCTGCAGTGGTAATGGAGCAGCAGGCAAAGCTGGCCCACCCAGAGTAGCGGTGCGTCTCACCTAACGCTGGAGCTCAGCAGTGCATGCTGGTCAGGTGGACATCCTATAATATAAACGCTCGTTTGGATCCAAAGGGAAAACCATTAAAAATAAAAGAAAGATGAACAACTTTATTGTTGGGGGGGGTGGTCAAGGAAAAGTAAATAAAACCTTGTTGTAAAGAATGAATTGGCCTGGTTTCCCTCACTTGTCTTTGCTTCTGCTGATGAAGTCGTCCTGTGACGAAGCCTGGCCAGGGCGTAGGGAGGTGGGACAGCAGGGCCAGTAGCCATGGTAAGTCAGGGTCTGCTTAGCCCAGTTGTGAGTACCTCCAAGATATTCTCAAAGTTTCCAGGATATTATGCTCCTAAAAGCTTTTCTTTTTATTAAAAAATGACCTTTGCCTTGGAAGATAACTGGATTGCCCTACAAATTGATTCCCCGAAATCAATTTTTTAAAAAAGGAAAAAACAAATGAATAAAACAAAAACAAACAAACAAACCAAAAGTGAATCAAGCGTCTGGTCTGGGGAATATTCTTTCACAGAAGTGTTTCGCAGAGCAGACAGCCACTGCGTGGAGCCTCTGGCTTTGCAAGCCTAAGGAGCCTCCGTTTGGAAGTAAGAAGAACACAGAGTGCCTGCTTTGCTGCCGGCCCCAGGAAGGAGCTGACCTCCCCTCTCAGGAGATGCTGTCTACTCTTTCCTTCAGCCTGTATCTCTTTTTACATGGGTGCAGGAGTTTTCTGAATGAGCCCAGGAAAGAGCATGCTCTGTGTTCATGGGCCCATTCGATTCTCCATTCTAGGCAGAACTGTCTGTCTCATTCCCTGGGCTAACATCTTCTTTCAATCCTAAATGTATTATTTAAGTTGCAATAATTCTATTTTTGGTCAAACAGAAATCACCATTTCAGGATATATCTTTATTTTTTGGTCAAAGGTCATTTTTTTAGGTCTCAAGATACACGATTAGTAAGACTTTTTTCTTGCGGTCGAACCTTTCAAAAATGTGGTGTGCAGCCATCCATCCAAATTCTGGAAGCTGGATGTGAAGTTTGTGCATTCATAAAGAACGTCTTGTTTTTTTCCAATCATATTCTTCCATTGACTCAATCACAATTTGAATTGGAAACAATTTTGTCAAAGTGTTACGTCACAGTGGTATATCACAACACAGTATTTTTTTCAACAAAAGTAAATTCGTAAGGAAGGTATATGAATTGGTGATTTTTTTCCTAAATTCTTTCTAATCTAGAACTCAAGTACATGTTCTTTCACAGGCTAATGATACTACACAATTCATACAAAGTAAAACAGATGCTACTCTAAATTTGTCTCAAGATTATATGGCATGATCTGAGTTTCTAGTGGTTACATTTTTTTACACGCTATGTCATTAACTTTATATACTGCTTCTGACTTGTTTTACATTCCATGTTCTTTTGCTCTAAACCTAGGGTAATTCCCATACCAAAGTCCCTTAAATATTTAAGCATCTAAATGTAGCATATGTCTAGTCTCAATACTCAGGAGGTTGAGACACCCAGAATTTGTGGTCAGTCTGGGCTACACAGTGAGATCTTGACTTTAAAAACAAACCAATGAAAGTGAAACAATCACAAAATATTGGGGCTAGACACATATGCCTATGGCCTTAGAACACCCTAAACATGAGAAGCAACAAAAGAAGGGAAAAGGAATAGAATAGAGACTATGCATGAAGGTACTTAGAGACCCCCCCCCCNAGAGTGTAAAACCCTGGGCACCATCATTCATTTACCCTGTGTCCTTGAACAAGCCGCTTGGCTTTCCCTTTGCATCTTTAAAAGGAAATAATAGTAACTATCTCAAAGAGTTGCTGTTCAGAGTGAGTGAGCTATTACACATCAAGAGGACAGCCGATACCTCCACTGTCATGATGGTCCTTCTCTTCCTCATCACCACAAAGAGGTACATTCCTCAAACCCGCCCCATCCCTGTGAACTGAGCATCCCAGGACCACATTCCAGCCCAACAAGGGTGCTGGGTGGGTATTTCCTTTCTGTTAATGAAACAAATGCAAAGGATAATTTGCTCCTCAACACATTTCTATGGAAAGGCAAATAAAAGGGCTTTAAAGAGCAAGCAAATCATAATTACATAACTATTTTTAAATACTCCCTCCATTCTTGTCTTAGAAAGGAGCCCTAATTTGCTTATTCTCCACTTCTAATTTCCATATTCATTTAATAACAAAATAGGAGAAACATTAGCGGGAGATAGTAATTGTAAAAGTAGCAGTAAAGTTAATGGCAACACTAAAAACACTGTACACACAAACAGCAATATTCAAAGCAATTTAAAATGTCAAACAATACACAACAGCATGTGTGAACGAACTATGAATTCAGGGTCAATAGCCTGATACGTTTTTCTTACTCCATAAAAAACGGGAATAAAGGAAAGGAGGAATGCATGGTGATACCTATAATCCTAGCACTAGGGAAACTGAGGCAGAACTATCACAAGTTTGAGGCTAGGCTGGGCTGGCTACCTAATTTGAGGCCAGTATAAAATACATAGCACGATCCAATCCTAACCTTCTATTTCCTCTCATCTGCTATCCCCACACCAGCCTTTCCCCACCCCCCCTGCAAAAAAAGAAGAGGAAATATATACTTTAAAAAAAATCCCTAGGTGAAGCATAAAAAATGATTAGAAGGCAGCAATCTTGGAACTAAATCAATTATTCATTCCTTTATAGGAGATTGCCAAAGGAGTATTCAGGATGCCAAAGGTAAAACGATGTGACGCCACCCAGGGAGAGGACTCCAACACCTCAGGACATTGCTTCCTGCCTGCTGTCTACTCAACATGTAAAACCATCATTGTATATTACAATAACTAGCTATAGTCTTCATTATAGCGCATAGGAACCACTGACCCCAGAATACTTGAGCAAGAAAGAGGCTATATTATCAACTGTGGCCCAGACCATTTCCCCGTTCCTGAAAGATGTGGGATTAAAATAATTGTTACATTTTCCAGAAATCAATGACATCTCCCTAGGTAGCCTTCATGACCCTAGCAAACCCATTCGAAAGAGAAGCACCTGAGAAGGACCTTTGGTCGTATTATCAAAGCTGTGGATCACCGCCCTTGAAGAAGGGAAATCAAAATCTCAAGTTGTTCGTATCTCTCAGCCTCACCCCAGTGCCTGCTGATAAGCCCTGCAACAGGCACAGGAAAAATGGGGGAAGCCAGCCATTAAATAGATCAGAAGAATTCAGTGGAAGAGTTGTGATCGAACAGAGAGAGAGAATCCAGGCTGATTTTTTGACAGAGTGGCAAACACCAGTTTGCCCCACCCCAAATCAGATGTCTTGATGTAGATGAGAAAACAGTGTAGATAGCTGGAATGGGGCAGAGAAGAGAAAAGGGCACTTCATATAAATGCGGCCAACAAAGATGCTGGCATATGGTTTTCTTAGATGCTCAGAGACCCAAAGAATGAGATGGAGGCAGAAAAGAAGAGGAACAAATGACAACTTTGTCATCACCAAGCATCACAAATGGTTGCTAAGCATGAAAGTTTTTTTAAAAAAAAAATTAGAAAAAATAAGCAGGCTAGTCATACACTAATCAAGACCCATTTTTACTTAATTTAGGTCAGTCTTCGTTAAATGCCTCCCTAGAAATAGGAGGCTGAACTCACCCTGGGTGGTTTACTCTGCTGCAGCAGCGATGACTCACTTGAGCTGGTTCTCAGTGCTACACAGATGGCTGGGAGTGGTTGGGAGCCTTCCTGACAGCTTCCCTCCAGAAGGCACCAAGTGTGCAAAGTGGACTACAGAGTGGGAGGGCTGGTTTCTGACCATATCCTTACAGAAGCTGCCTGATGGCTGAACGGGACACCCAAGGTGGAGAAAATGCTCAACCGTGAAGGTGCATGAGGTGCAGAGCAGTTCACAGAGCCCTCTGAGAGGCTGTAGATCTTCCATGGTAGAACCGACCACGACAGCTGAGTCCTTCTGGAATGGTCAGCTCCTTTAGTTACCTTTACTCTCTGAATTTTAAAAACAGAAATCTCACATTCTGAGAATCCCCTTGGCCCAGTGTGAACCAACCAATTGGCATTTTGAATCTTTTCATAAAGTGTTAAGGTACAAGGTCATATCTCTACTTGAAAAACGGTCCAGGTTCTCCACAGTGGGGTGAGAAGTTACTGACTAGGAAAATGTTTGGGAAGAAGAGGATATTGCTAACCATTTATCACTTAGTTCTCAAACTTGACCTGGGCTGCTGTGTTAGTCAGTGTTCTGATGCTGTGGCAAATACCCAAGAACAACACTTTAAAGATGAACAGGGTGATTTTACTCCAAAGAGTTCAGCTCCTGGACATTTGTTTCTGCCATTCCTGGGCTGTGGGAAGACAGATCATCATTATGGGAGCAAATGGTAACCCAGGACTGGTCATGTCATGGCAGCAGGGAGGCAGAGAGAGTAACTGCAAGGACCAGGCAGGATAAGACACAGCCTTCAAAATCTTGCTCCCAGCATCTCACTTCCTCTAGCTAGGTCCTAACCTGACACATTTCCATGACTTTCCCAAATAAGGCCACCAGCTACAGGCTGAGACTTCAATAAGAGCATGTAGGGGACATTTCATAGTCAACCATAGCAGATGTTTATTGAAAGTGTAAATTCCTAGGTTGTATACTTTCAAAACGTTGAGTCAGTAGGTCTCTGGTGAGGCCCTGAAGTTTGAAATTATATAGGCATTCCAAGTGTTAGAAGTGTTACTAAGACCATAGTCAAAAGACAGAGGCTAACAGTCAATCATTTTGTTGACATTTGTGTAGTGAAAGGTTATACACTGTACAGTCTGCTCTACCTAGTCCAACAAATTGCTAGTGACAGCATTTGGAGATTATGTGGCTCCTTCTCTTTGCAAGAGTCTTTTCTGGTCTCCCTTCTGGAAAACACTGTCCATGTGAGAAAAGGTTTTACAAAAAGGAAAACCAAAACCAAAACTCTCCAGAGCAGTCATATGTTTAAGGCTTGGTGTGTGAGTAGCTGACATGGGCCTTGATAGAATGGAAAGCTGAAGCATCTTAGTCTTTCTTGAGCAGGTCTTAGGAGCGTTGGCTGCTTAGAACTGTTGTGATTTGGTGTACAAGGTGATGAGACCTTGCACTAACTAACTCTGCTAGGGCAGGGGATATTCATTTTAAAGAAAGTCGGAATTTTAGATAAAATTGTCTTCTAGGAAAACAAAACAAAAACTCAAGTGAAGCTCCAAACTTTACACTTTGTAGAATTTCCTCTGGTTATTCAATTCTAGACCATTCTGTGATGAGCCAGTCTTTAAGCTTGAGGGTAAAGGATGAGTTTTTATGTAATTTATTCTGAAATATTTAAAATGTTAAATAGTTCCAAGCTTTATACTTACTTTCTTAATAGCGTTAAAGTAATAAATCTTGATATAAATTAATGGCAGTCCTCCAAATATTTCTTTTTCTACATTATTTTTATTTTTCTAAATGCTTTATATTCCTGTAAAAAATTTAAAATTAGCTGCTCAGTCTCCCAAGGTAGGCCTACTATGTTTATAACTGAGACTACATTCAGGGATTTTACATATTGCTTGCTGAACTGGTTGTATGGATTACAGGTTTCAATTTATTAAAATTTTAACAAGGGTTTTTACTTTTTTGTTCATGAGAAATACTAGTTTATAGGATGGTTCTTGTACTACATTTGAGATACAAGCAATTTCATCTTTAGAAAGCTGACGGAGAAATGTTCTCCTCTGTTGTCTGGAGGAGATTGTGTGGGATTCACATGATCTCTTCTTTAAAATATGGTGGGCTGGAGAAATGGTTTATCAGTTAAGAGCACTGGCTCCTCTTCCAAAGGACCTGGGCTCTATTCCAAGTACCACATGGTGGCTCACAACCATCTGTAACTCCAGTCTGTCTGACTGGTCTCTGTAGGCACTACACACATGCATGTGCTAGAGACATACATGCAGGAGAACACCCATAAAATTGACAATGTTTTGGGTGGGATTTTTTTTTTGTTAAGTTGAGTATACCTGTATTTCAGTTAAAGTATATAATGATTGATCTTTTTATACAAGGTCACTATCTTATTCCCATCAGTACTTTGTGTCCTTTGACTTCTTTTTCTGCCTTTTTTTAGTTAAGTGTATTTCATTCTTCTTTTGTTGATTCATTGGCCATATTTGTTTTTACTTTTAGAGTTCCTATAAGTTTTATAGACTACATCTAGAACAAGTCTCTGTCCACATTCAAATTATATTTTGCTGTAAGACACATAATATACAAGTCTGTTTTCTGTCCCAATGTTTATGCTATTTCATCATACATTTAACCTCTGTTATTGTAAACCCCACAAAATGTTACAATTGTATTTATTTTTTGAGACATGGTCTCACTAGCCCTGGTGAGCCTTGAACTCATCATGTAGTCAAGGATAACCCTAACCTTCTGATCCTCCTATTTCCAGTTCCTGGGTGTTGGGATTAGTCATATGTTGCCATTTATGGTTTTATACAGTATAGAGGATGGAATTCAGGGATTCCTGCATGTTAGATCTAACTCTTACCCATGCAGATACATCCCCAACCTGATTTTTTTCTCCTCAGTCTGTAGCTTTATTTGAGAATTCAAAGTTAGAATCCCAGGCAAAGCTGTTAATGCCATGACAAGGAGATGGGGTTCTCCTGAACATTATGCCGCTATTGCACCCATGCCTGGTAAGGATTCACAGTGAGGTAAGATTGTTGATTGCTTTTCCCCATCAGCAGCCTGCATAGCTTCTTCTAGTATATGAAAGCCAGCCAGCAGAGAAGAAGCTTCCAGGCCAATACTAACTAGATTTCTCCATGTCCTGTGACCAAAGTGTGTTGTTTGTAGCTATTAGAGTCATATCATTAAGTCATGGGCCAACCAAGAGCAATTTAGCCATAATTTGTTTTGTCTAGGGGTCTCTGGGATCTTCCTTGAGCAATGCTAGAAAGGAGATATCTCACCCCTGGCATTAGGCTTTTTATTTAACAATCTATGGTTTCTGGGATAAGCATTACCTCTATGTAGAGTAAGTCCTATTAAAACTCACATTTAATACAGCCCTTATATTTTAAACACATAATAAACTGTCTCCATTTCACTATTGTTTTGAAAACATCAGGAGGAATCATTTAAATATTTTACTAAATTTCCCCCCTCTAGATACTGCAGACAACAAAATTAATTAGACTGATCTAACAAACAAAGGGACTTCATTTCTTGAGGGAGGTCTGACACGTAATTAGGACTCTATAGATCTAGAAATATTGCCAAGTGATAATCCTATCCTGTGTTCCCCGGTGATCTTAGAGATAGATAAACTTCCCTCAGAAGCCTGAGAAATTAGGAAAACAAAGATCCATCAATTCAACCCTGAATGTGTGCAATGAATTTATAGAAGATATAATGACAAGGACCAAAAGCAAATTCTTAATCACTAATAAAGCAAAGAGTAACCTGTGCTGAAAACCTTCCTTTAAAAGACCTCCTTTTTCATCATTTATTCTGAGTGGAAAGCTACCATGTCTTGCTTGTATGTGTCTGAACTCCCCCTGTACCTATCAGCCTAAGGATGGAATGGTCCATGCAGTCTCATCATCATAAATGACTGGCAACACCACTAGTAAGCATATTCGTCTTTAAAGTATTCATAGTTAGAAAAATAAAGCCTTTCATCCTAAATGTAACAGCTGGGACTTCTTGGGATTGTTGCAGCCTTGCTTTCTTAGACCTACAGAGCAGCAATGGCTACTGGTAGAAGGAATGACACTCATAATGAAGGATGCTAGTAGTGGCCTATGAATTGTTTCCTCTCTAAAGGCAATTGTGGGGCTGTTAGTAAAGAGTGTAGAAACAAGACATGTAGCTACATATAAAGACATGTACACATTTGAAAGCGTATTCTCAATGACAATCATTTATTAGGTTGCTTCTTTTCTTAGGTCATAGGAAATATGCTAAGTGCTACTGAGGATATAGACATGCCAAATAATGAAGAGATGTTGAGTGAAACACATTCAAAAGTTAAAAGAGAATGATATATATATATATCATTATATATATAATTCTAAGATTATATATTATATATATATATGTATAATTCTAGAATCCAGAAAAGAGTCATAAAGTGTTTAAGGGAGGCACATAGATACAGCCTGAGAGAATGAGAGTGTTAGCTAGTACTTGGGACATACAAACAATGGTCCTCATAATAATTTAGTGAATTCAGTTCAGTGATGAATACATTTCTCATATTCATTAATATAATATCATTGTATAAGCTATCACTGGTCAGGAAACAGAGACTGGTATGTATAAGAAGACTCTCAAAATGATCTTGCACTTGATTCGTGTAGTTATATCAGAAAGATGTTTCTGCATGGATTTCTTATAATTTTTTCTTGTGTGTTACTTCATAATGAAGTTCTTTGTTGCTACATGTTGCTGATCAATATTGGGCCAGTGTTTGCTCTTTATCTGTAATATACAACCCTAAAGCATCCTTTCCAGCAAATTAAGATATTAGAAAGAAGTACAATTGGGACACTAAAGAATAAGCTAGTAATAGAGAAACCAAATAAATGTCTCATGTAGAGACATGGTAAAGGAGGATAGACTCCTCTACAACAGGAACACACATAAATAGATGTCAAAAAAGCAAATAAAAATGTTTAAAAAATAACTTCAGTAATTCTATTTCTTTTCCCTACCCCCAAATACAAAATAATTACACTCTCAAATGAGGTTGTAAGGGTGTCAGTTCCCATCCAGTATGCAATCAGAGGGGCTATTTAAGCTACCAACTGAAAACAGCAACACAAAATTATGACTCTATATAAAACAGTGGTTTCTAAGATATGTCTTGAACATTGAAAGTAAGTGGTCCTCTTGAAGCAGGAAACAAAAGGAAGTAAGTGGGGAAGCATTCTGGTTGCTCTGGCTTGGAGTCCTTTGCAGGGCCTGAAAGAAGAGCCTGGAACAGAGATTCCATGTGGAGCTTCATGAACTTAAGTTCATTGAAAACCAGCAATGCAAAATTCATGGGAGATAATGGTAGTCCTCATGATGGTAGAATGGATGCCAAAAGAAGTCAAAAGAGGTAAACCCAAAGAGAACTTTGAGCATCTACAGCAATTTCCCATTAAATATTGAACCAAATACTGGTTAGAATATGCATAAAACTGCCCGAGGGTGAGGAAAACTCTGAAATGATTAAAATAACAATTCCTGGTGCTCAGACAAAGTTTGGAAACCAGACAGAAAAACCAGAATATAAATGGGCATTGGATAAACTTTTGGGTATTAGCTTAATAAGTGGAAAACAATTAGTGCTTGGCTAATAATAACTCTAGTTCTGCCCTACAAACCTTGAACAGAAAAGCGTCAAAGGATAAAACTCTATAGATAACCTCTGAACCAGTAGAGATCAATAACATTTGTGATGATTATACTTATAGATCATACCACAAATATAGTTTGAGCTACTTGGTCCCAATCAAAATTTATTCAGATTTTTTTAAGACAGCAGGGAAATACAATTCATGATGATGTGGTAAGTTGATTCAAACTGGCTCATTAGTGACACACATATTAGGTCTCAAAGAATTGTAGCTATGTTCCATAAGTATTTAAATACTAAGAGGAGACAGAAGACATAAACTTGAACCAAACTGAACTTCAGAAATAAAATTACAAAGTGTGGCATGAAAAATAGACTGGGATTGCAAGATTCAACTTTGCAAAAGAAAAGCTTCCTGATTTTCCAAAGTAAATAGAAAATATACAAAGAAAAACAGAAAAAAAAGATAATTTAAAAGTAAAAACTTCAGTGTCTGCAGAAGGACTTCAAGTTACCTAATAAAAATGATATTTGGTGGAGCTAGGATAAGAGTATTTGGCCCCAAGTCTGACTAAACTCAATTCCTAGAAATAACGTTATAGAGAGAATCCACTCCTGAAAGTTGTCCTCCGACCTCCACAAATGTGTAGGGCACAGGAACCGTACCACATATGCACAATATCCAAATACCTAAGCAACAAAAAATCAAATAACTCAATCAAGCAAGTGGGTGAGTGAAATGAATGGACAGTTTTCAATATAACAGAGCATCAGTATCGCTCAGCTCTCGGGGAAGTTTCTTATTGCAGCAGATGGTAATTAACAAAGAGACCCACAACTGGACAATGTACAGAGGGTGAGAGATTGCAGAGGATTCAGCCCTTAGTGGGATGTCTTTATCAAACCCCTTCCCTCAAACTCAGGGATCTATGCAGAGGAAGAGGCAGAGAGATCATAAGAGCTGAATGATTCCAATCAAACAGTGTCTTCCAAAAACAACAGAGCTGATGCTCATATGAACTCATATAGACTGTGCCAGATAGCACAACACCTGTGCAGGTTCAAACCAGACAAAATCTCAGTGCTGAGAAGTTGACAGCAAGTCCTCCAGCCCCTAACCAAGAAGCTATTGGCAATTAATACCTGCTGGGAAATGGAAATCAGTTTTCTCCAGTGGAGTGTCATAGGGTATATCAATTACTCTCAAGGGCAGCCTTAGGCACAGGGGTAACTGACCAACACAGAAACAGACTCTGTTTTTCCTGTGCTTTTTGTTTGTTTGTTTTTGTTGTTGTTGTTGTTGTCTTTTTCTTTTTAGTGTGTTTAGACTTTCACTTTCTCTTCTTTTTTTTGAAAACATGAAATTAGCTGGGTAGGGAGAATATGGGAGGAGTTGGAGAGGGGAAAAATATGATCAACTTATTAAAATAAATGTTTTTAAAACATGAAATACAAATGGCTAATAAAATTATATTAGAATATTAGATCTTTCATATCCAATATTAAAAAAATGTTCAAGTTCACTAGCCATCAGAGAAATTCAAACTAAAAGTACATTGAGATTCCATCTTACCCTAGTAAGAATGCCAATCACTAGGGAACTAATGTTGGCAAGGATATGAGCAAAAGGAAGCCTTTATACACTGTTAGGGAGATGTAAACTAGTATAGTTGCAATGGAATTAAGTATGGAGACTTAAAAACCTAAAATTAGATCTTCCTTATGACCTGGCTGTACAGTTCCTGGCTATTCACCCAGAGACTCCAGACACACATATCACAGACACACTCTTACATCAAGATTATTGCAATACTCTTCACAATAGCTCGTTTAAAGGACCAGTGAAGGTGTCCAACAATAGAGGAGTGGATAGAGAAAATATGGCATATATTCACAATGGGACATTTTGACCCATAAAGAAAACTATTGTTTTGTCATTTACAAAAAAAAATAGATGCAGCTGGAGACGTATATGTTAAGTGAATTAAACCAGTAGTCTCAGAAAGACAAAATGCTGTTTACTCTCATTTGTGATTCCTAGATTTTATGTAGGTACATAAAGCCAGTTGTTTGAGAGTATGACACAAAGTAGAAGTAAAATTGTCAGGGGCAAAAGGAACTAAGGGAAGAGGGGAGAAAGGAGAGGGGAAGGGGGCACAGGGAAGAAAGGGGAGGGGAGGGGACACAGAGAAGAAAGGGGGGAGGGAGCACAGGGAAGAAAGGGGAGGGGAGGGCACAGGAACAAAGGGGAGGAGAAGGAGGCACAGGGAAAAAGGGGAGGAGAGGGGGCTCAGGGAAGAAAACAGAGGGGAAGGGGGCACAGCGAAGAAAGGGGAGGGGAGGGAGGCACAGGAGAAAACTTATAGCTCAACTTGCAGCATATACTTGTACAAAAACCTAAATAATAAAATTTTCTTTTCTTTTTTGTTTTTGTTTTTGTTTTTCGAGACAGGGTTTCTCTGTAGCTTTGGAGCCTGTCCTGGGACTAGCTCTTGTAGACCAGGCTGGTCTCGAACTCACAGAGGTTTGCCTGCCTCTGCCTCCTGAGTGCTGGGATTAAAGGTGTGTGCCACCACCATCAGGCTAAATAATAAAATTTTCAAAAGGCAAACAGAATGTAACTTAGAAACTTCAAGATGAATTAAAAGAGGAACTGGCACTTCTGAACTCACCCACCAAAGAATACATAAACAAATGGGTAAATGGTTGCATTTTCAGATTTGTGACTGGAAGAACACAGGAAATTACAGGAGAAAGAGAAACCAGAAAAAAAATCTAAGATTCCACGACCTAGGACAACAGATTAGTAAGAGAAATGTACCAGCACCCACTGTCCTTGATCCACAACCAGAGGAGAGAAAGCCATCCCCTTCCGGAGGACAGCATAGACTTTAAGACTAAAACTAAGATAAGAGATTAACAAAGTCACTATATAGCAAGTGAGGCACCAATTCATGGAAGAAATATAATGTGGACTTTGGAAATGTCTCAGTGGTTAAAAAGCTTGCTGCTCAAGCATGAGGACCTGAGCTCAGGTCCCCAGCGTCCGCATAAACTGCTGCAGGTGTGGCAAGTGCCTATAATGCGGGCCCTTGGGAGGCACTTGGTCCTAGAGGTTCACTGATCAGCCAATCCAGCCAACTGGAGAACTCCAGGTTCAGTGAGTGGCCCTGTCTCCAAAAATAAGGTGACTGGGAGGAGGGGCTAAAGAGATGGCTCAGTGGTTAAGAGCCTTTGATGCTCTTGCAAGAGACCTGAAGTTCAGTTCCTAGGTAGGACCCACATGGCAGCTAACTCCAGTTCTAGTTGATCAAGCACCCTCTTTCAGCCTCCACAGGCTCTGCATATATATGGTGCACTTAAATACGTTCAGGTGAAACAAACACTCATATACATAAAAATAAATAATTAAAAAATAAGGTAACGAGCAATACAGAAAGACTTCTGACCTTCATGGGTATATGACAGGCACATGAACTCAAACATCTCATGCACACCCATATAAAAATACTTTAAAGAAAATATGGGGTGGGGGAGGGAGGAGAACCTACTACTTCTATTCTGTTAGATAGATACAGTATCAAACTAACTTCCAAAGAATTGTTGTTATGCTCATAGATTAAATTAATGCCTCTTTCGACATTCACCAGAGAAGCTTGCATTTCCAATAGACAGTGACTGACACAGAGACCCAAGATTCAGAGATTAAGAGATCACAGGATGTTCACTCCTAAACGGTACACCTATATCATATCCCTTCCTCCCAAGGCTCGGGAATGATGGTGGGAAATGGGGTGGGAAGACTGTCCAAAGCCAGAGGCAATGAATGAGTAAAGCAAACAGTGCAGTGGGTACATAGCAGGGAAGCTATATATACACGTACAGAGATTGTGACAACATGCAAAAATGTCACCCAAGATCAAATCAGAACAAATCCCAGCATGGAGAGGTGAGTTGGATACAAAGAGCTACCTCTAGCCAAGGAGTTAGCAACTGAGAGCTGCTAGGAGAGGGGAAGGTAGATTCATTTAAGTATTGCCCCTGAGAAGTCGATCATGAACTAGTAGAAGACCATATCCAAGAAAGTATGGCAGCACAAATTGGACTTGATGAGTGAGAAAAATTAGGACATAAATTTGGGTGGGTTGGGAAGGGAGAGATGGATCTGGAATGATCAAAATAGTCTCCAAAATTCTAAGAGAACCAAGAAAAAGAGTATATGATCATAAGCTCATTTAAACCTCAGCTTTATACAATTGACATTAGATGTGAATACAGACATGAAATTGTGGAGAATTCCCATGATTCTTTCTCATCAATGGAAAGATCATTAAGACAAGAAAGCAACAGAGACATCAATACTATACTACAGATCCAATTCACTTAAGACATTTAAAGAACATTCTATCCAAAAGTTGCAGGATATACACTCTATTTATCAACACACAGACCCCTCTAGAACAGACCATGTATTGTGCAAATACAAAATACATCTTAATAGAATCTTTAACATTCCAATAACCTAGTTTTCTCTGCTCAAAATGGAAAACTAGAAGTCAACAACAAAGACTGAAAATGACAGACTATGGGAAAACTGAACACCCTTTTCAAAAACGAGTTTTTGAGGGAGTCAGGAGGAAGAGTAACCATGTGCTAAAACAAACAAAATGAATTCACAAAAGAACAAAAACCAAAACAGAAGACCTGCGCAGGAGAGCAGAGGCAGTGCTGATATGGAAGTTAACATCCTAGAACAGTCTTCCATTAAAATAGAAACACATCTAATCAGCAATCTAATGTAGCATCCTAGCCCAAACCAAGCCCAAATCCAGTAGAAGGAAAGACATAACAGAGAGCAGAACAGAAATAAAGACTAAAACCAGACACAGTCAATGAACCAAAAGTATTCATTCTTTCACCATTAAACAACAGCATATATTTAATAACATTAATAGAGACAAAAGGAGAAGACTACCCAAGTAGATTCAGAGGATAATAAAACATCAGAACTGACACCATAGACATAAAAGATCATTGTTGGTTATAAGAAAAAGATAAGCCAACCAAGTGAGAAAGCTAGAGGAAACTTACTTACAGACACATATGTCTTAGTAAAACTGAACCAAGGATGC
>LOJH01013932.1:0-15463 GCA_001685095.1 Ellobius talpinus | reverse complement strand
CTGTCTCTGCCTCCCAAGTGCTGGGATTAAAGGCGTGCACCACCACCGCCCAGTTCTTTTCTCCTTCTTTGTACCTGTCATTTAAGGCAGCTTTGTCAAAGCGTTATAGTCTCTGGACAAAACTTCAAAGATTCCAAATAATTATTGCTTATTTCTTGTGTCTCTGTACATTTTACCATTTTAGATACTCAAACCAAGAAATATTGTTTGTTAGTTCATTTAAAAGTAACAATTACAACCTACTACATATTAGCAGAAATGCATCGTTTTATTTTTATTGAGACTGGATCACACTGATAAGCACTGCCTGGCATGGTGCTCACTGTGTAGACCAGCTGGCTTTGTGCTATGACAGTCGTCCTGTCTCTGGCTTCTGAATACTGGGATTATAAGTGTGTACCACCACACCCAGTTTCTTATGTGGTGTTGGGATCAAACCCAGAGCTGAATGCATTCTAGGCAAGCTTTTACCACCTGAACTAAGTCCCTGGCCCTAAATATCATTTTTATTGTGGAAAAAGTTTCCTTATATTTAAAGAAATTTTAAAAAGTAGCATTGTTTTTAGATTTCACAAATCTCTTTCTGGTCAGAACAGATCTTTTTTTTGTTTTTTTTTTATTTTTAAATATGGTATGTAAGAAAACTTACATATGAATGAGATAGTTCCAGATAGGAGGGAAAGTTAAATATTGGAGAGAAAAATTGATAGGTTTATCTATTTTGGAAAATTTCAGGGACTTTTGTTGAGATGCTGAGCATAGTAAAATACAAAGGTGGGGCTGTAAGGTTTGAGGTAATCATTGAAAGTTGGCAGTTGTGGAGAGCAGGGAGAATGTCACTGATACGGCTGCTGAAATTGTCAAAGTGCCATATGCAGTGATGCGGGAGACCAGGCCTGGAACCAGTCTGCCCATTACTGTGACATTCTGCAAGTCGTCTTAGTTTTCTTTCGAGTCAGTCTGAGTCAGAGTTGATAAACAGTTCCCTTAAGACAGGACTTTTTGGTACAGTGCTATGAAAAGTCAAAGACACCGGTAAATTTAGAAAATGTGTCTTGTAAAGTGATGTGTTATGAAATCTTAAGTAAGATGAGTAAGGAAAGAGATGTAAAAATTGAAGGACTTGTGTTGTTGAATGTTAAAAACAAGACTGTAAACATTCTTATTAGGCCCCTGAAGTCTGAGCCAATGCCTCTTTTGTTTAATGTCCTCTTATACATAGCAAATACTAAATAGATCTCCAACAAATGTAGGAATGCTGTTTATATTTATATGTTTATATTATATATTATTATAAATTCTTTAAAAGTCTGTCTTAGTATCTAATGTTATGATTATTATAAATTACTTAATTATTTTTCTAGGCCAAATAGAATAATGAGACTTCGTTTCAATCATTTTGCTACAGAATGTAGCTGGGACCATTTATATGTTTATGATGGGGACTCAATTTATGCACCTCTGATTGCTGCCTTTAGGTAAGCTCATCCATTATCTGATCTCTGAATTTAAATGTGTCTCCAGGATTGACTCCATACTGGATTTACTTTTATCATTCCATAACATTTATCTCATGGAGTAAGTATTAGTTCTGTCCCTGGCATGGTCTCTTCACTTGTTATTTATGTACTGGGTCATTTTCTGTGTATGCTACAATGTCGCTGAGGTTAACCTTGAACCTCTTGTCTCCACCTCTCAAGTGCAACAAGTACAGGCTTGCACCACCATACTGGACTCGTTTTGGGTGGTAGATGGCTGGAGCAGCAGCTAAGAGCTCATATCTTGAACTGCAAGTAAGAGGCAGAGAATGGCATATTGGGGATGGCGGGAGGCTTTGAAACCTCAAGCTTCTTAACCCCAGTGACACTCTTTCTCCAATAAGGCCACACCTCCTAATCCTTCCCAGATAATCACCATGTGGGGGCCATGTATTATGCCAAAACTTATTATGGGTGACATCTCCTTCAAACTACCAGAGGGACCCACCCTGAATATGGATTGGGTTTTCATAGACTTGGGGCCAGGATGAATTAAAGGGGAAATGGGAGAAAATGAGTAAATTTTCCCAAATGCTTGCTGACTGCTGTGAGCTGAGGAACTTACCTGCTATACCCTCCCGTGATGATGGGCTGAAATTCCTGAAACCAAAATATATCTGTTTCTCTTAAGTTTTGTTATTGCTTATTTTTCGAGGCAGGATTTCATGTAACCTCGGCTGTACTTAAACTCAACAAAGCCAGTGATTACCTTGAATCTACCTCTCGAGTGCTAGGATTGTAGGCATGTGCCTCCAAGCCTGTTGGCCCTTAGATTGTTTTTCTCAGGTGTTTTGTCATAGTGATAAGCCTGGCTGACGCACTAGAAAATGTACACAGTACAGTTGGTGAGGTCGGCTTGTGCTTCAGATGCAGTTGAGATCCCGTGTTAGCTTGGGACAGCTATGCTGAGTTTCTGGTTTATGAGGAAAATACCTTTAGGACTGTGATTTTTCAAAACTGGTTTCAGGGCTAGAGAGATGGCTCAGTTGGCAAAGCATGAAGACTCCTGAACCCAGTAGTACATGCCAATGTCCTCAGCACTTGGAGGGAGAAGGTGAACAAGTAGTTCCTGAAGGTCACTCATGAACCATGAAGACTCATGAACCCAGTAGTACCTGCCTGTATCCTCAGCACTTGGAGGGAGGAGGTGAACAAGTAGTTCCTGAATTGATGAACTTCAGACTTGAGACTCCCTGTCTCAAAAAAGTAAAAAATGGAGCTGGAGAGATGGCTCAGTGGTTACGAGTGCTGACTGCCCAACCTTATAAATGCACAGTCCTTCATTGTTTCAAGGGAGTTTACTACAAATAGAATATCCTCAGTCCAAAAATCTGAAATGCCCCCAATACATAGCTTTTTGTGTGTTTACATGATGCCACAAATGGAAGATGTCACACTATGAAACCTTATTTCTTAAAATTATTAAAGATACTGTATAAAATTACTTTTAGACTATGTATATGAGGAATACGATATATAAGTTTTTTGTTTAGACTTAGAAATATCCCAAAGGTATTTTATTCTGTGTCTATACATATTCCCAAATATGGAAACTCTGAAATTTGCAACATGTCTGTTCTAACACTTTTAAATAAAGGCTATTCATCTTCTGTTCATGAAACCAGTGAAAACACAATGAGAGATTATATTGATTTGCTTTCTCTTGCTGTGATTTACAGAAGAAAGAGTTTATTCAGGCTTATGGCTCCAGAGGAAAAGTCCTTCCTGGCAGGGAGGCATGGCAGTAAGCGGCAAGTATGGCAGCTGGAGCTCACGGGCTTTACCATAAAAGCAGAGTGCTAGCTGGAATACGTGAGGCTTTTTATGCCAAAGCCTGCCCCACTTGACGGGCCTTACCTCCTAACTGTTTCCAACAGCACCACCAAACCAGGGACCAAGTGTTCAAATGCCTGACACTATGGGTGACATTTCTTATTTAAACCACCAATATGGCTAATAGTTTCACCTAAATGTCTGATCAAAAGTCACTTCACCTCTTTCCAGCCCTCCTCTCTCTTTCCAAAACAGTACTTTCTGTCCATTTCCTATGTTGTTGCCTGCATTGAGTTACCTCTGAGTGGTATTGTGTGTATACACACCCTTGTGTGGTACTCTGTAATAGGCTTGTTTCTCTGAATTCCATGAGGACAAAGACATTGTTTTGTTCATTGTTGTATTCCTGGTACCTAGAACAATGCCTCAAGTGTGTTAAATATTTAGTAGTTTTTTAAAAATTGGATTTTTATTTTACAAATGTTTTGTTTGCATGTATACATGTATGTGCACCACATTATCGCTTTGTTCCTGCAGAGGCCAAGAGGAGGGCAAATTCTCTAGAACTGGCGTTACAGGCAGTAGATGCTGGGAACCGAACCCAGGTGCTCTGCAAGTGCTCCTAACCAGTGAGCCTTCTCTCCAGCCCAAGCACTTAGTGTTTATTAACTGATGCACAGTAGAAAGTGTGCCCTTGTGTACTGTCAGAATCTTAGCGTTCTTGTTTTATCTTCAGACTAAAATTTTAGTGAGGACTGGAGAGGTGACTCAGTTGTTAAATTGCTTATGACACAAATATGAAGATCTGAATTTAGATCTCACAGAAAAATCAGGTGTGGTTTGTGAGCATGTTGATTGTAGTGTTGAGGAGGCAGAGACAAGAGAATTCCAGGGGCTGGCTGACCAGCCAGTCTAGCCAATCAGTGAGCTCAGTAAGATCCTACCTCAAAAAATGAGGTGGGCCATCTGGTGGTACATGCCTGTAATTCCAGCGCTCAAGAGGCAGGGCAGGTGGCTCTTTGAGAATTCTGGTCAGCCTGGTTTGCCTTGTGAGTTCCAGGCCAGCCAGCACCACGAAGCAAAACTCTGTCTCTAAAAGAAAAAAGTGGGGAGTGATTGAAGATTCCGGCTTCTACATGCATACTCACATGTAACCCCCCAACAGGTACAGACCACATGCATACACACATGTTCACACACAAATTAAATGAAAAGCCCCATCCTCTTCTCATGTTCACTCCCCGTTTATGTACTCTTCCAGTCACTTTTATGTGCATTCGCCCAAGTTCACATAAATGTGCAGGTGCACTAGGCCAGTTGTTTGCTATGTGCCTCCCTGCTCTACCTATATATTGTCTTCACAAGCTGCTTGTTAGTCTTGCAGACCTAGATTTGTATTGACTCATTTAATCAACTCCTATGAATGCCAGTTAGGTGATTTTTTTAACCTGTTGTCATATAAATAGTGCTGTAGTAAGATTCATTATTGTTTTTCTGTGAATATGAGAAAGTATCTCTTTTACAAAGAGAATTTCTAGGCCAGTCATTGAGCTTTTAAGATGGTCATAGCTCTGAAATAGGAATTTACCTGGTGTAACCTTCAGAAAAGTGAGGGTACTAAGGGTTGAGTGAGTGAAAGGGAGAGGGTAATAGGGAATAAGTTGTTTATCCACTGGGTAGAGTTGTATATGTGGAGCATATTACATGGCATTTGGTATTGATTGATTGGTGGCAGTGATTGTAGTGAATTGATACTGGGGCAAAAAAGGTAGGAGCAAGTAAACGTGAAAAATAATTAACCTTGGGAGTATATCATTTATTAAACTAGCAATACCAACATCTTCCTTGCTGTTGGTAATGTGAAATGGGTGTGGATACTTTCATTCTGTATTGAGATTTCAAGTTATCATACATATTTACTTGGAACTCACTATGTAGACCATGCTAGTCTCAAACTCACAGAGATCTCTGTAGCTGCCTCCTGAGTACAGGAATTAAAGGCGTGTGCCACCATTCCCAGCCTTCAAGTTAACATATATCTTTTAGAAAACAAGTTGGTATGGTTTTATGGGCCAAATATCTTAAAAATGGTAGTTTCTGATTCAGTAATTCTTTACTTCACATGAATTTACTGGCACCCACCGAATACTTTGAATATTATTTACTGGGCTCTTACTAAGATCCCAGGGAGAGCTTTTTAGAGCCTTCAGAGACAGAAATGCTTCTTGTGTATTGTTTGTAAAGTGGGACATAAAATGTGTGTTACCAGTTGAGCAAAGAACATGCATCTGAAAGCTAATAGTATAAGGATTATAGATTCAGTTCACTTTTCTATTTATATTTTTATATAAACCATTTATAAAATACACTTACTGAGACATAGAACTTATAAATGGTTTATATAAAAATATAAATATAAAAGTGATACATATTAATATTTATCTAGTATTTATTTACGTATATAGTAATATGTATGATAGTAGGTGTTTCATACATAATATGATACATATTACTAAATAAACATATAAAATATTTTTTCTTTCAACAGTACATATTTGGTAATTATCAGTTCATATTTTGTTATTTATGTGATGTAGAGTCTTGCTTGAGAGTATCATAAAAAGTTTATAACAACAACAAAAAAACCCAAAGTCATTGGTTTCAAATTGTTTTAGAAGCTGGGCATTGGTAGTGCATACCAGCACTCAGGAGGGAAGATGGGGTCTGTGAGTTTGAGGCCAGCTAGAGGTATGTTCAGACTCTGTCAGAACAACAGGAACAGCAAGATCAAACAAACAGCAGTGGCAACAACAGTCTAGAGGAAGCCCAGCAGACTCAGGGCTGCTTCTTAGCAGATCCACGACTGACTAGACTTAGATTGAAAATTGCAGAGATGGATTCTGTTGAAATTGCTGTAATTTGGTCTGTGTTTGCATTTCAGTGGCCTCATTATTCCTGAAAGAGATGGCAATGAGACGGCCCCGGAGGTCACTGTCACTTCAGGTTATGCACTGCTTCATTTTTTCAGTGATGCTGCTTATAATCTGACTGGATTTAATATCACTTACAAGTAAGATTTTTAGATTTAATATTTTTGATAACATTTTAATAATGTTAGTGTGTTGGGGCTTACAGCAAGTCAGGTATCTTGCTAAAAATTAATAGGGACTTTGTTAACTAATATTCTTTTAAATATTCACTGTTTTTGTCATTGTATAATTGAAGAAACGGGAGCTAAAAGGTTAAACAAATGTCAGCCCCAGTGGTTGGGACCACAGTTTCTAGATCTTGTCTCTGAGCATCTCCTGGAAGAGAGGGGCATTCTTCTTGCTGCTGGAAGAAAATGTCAGCCGTTTGCTTTGTGCATTTAACAAAGACTGGTAGTGTCTCAGCAATAATTAGTAGTAGGAGAAGTCTTTATTCTTAAACTTTTATAATAGACCACTAATTCAGTCCTTTAAAAAGTCTGAACTATGTCATCTCAAAGTTATCAATACTGTTATCTTAAGTCATGTTATGAGACACAGTTAAACTCATGAAGTTTACTGCTCTTCTCCATCTGACACGAGTTAATAAAGTTACTAAAGATCTTTAACTATATCACTGGGAAGTAATCTTAAATTTTACTAATTCTCAGAGTCTTTACAGAGAACTGTGTACCATAAATATATTGGCAGTTCATTGGATTCCTTTCCTTCTGCCATTTCCCAACATGAACTTGGCACTTTCGTAGAACTCATTAGTAATGAGCTACCAGGAAGAATAGGATCCTGGTTCCCAACCTAGAGCCAAGTCTGAGTGATTTTGCACAAATCTCTTTTGTAATTACTCTAATTTTTTGAGTTATTTATTCTTACCTTCTTCATATGTGAATCCAATAGAGTTGATGTGATTTCATTACTTGAACCTTGGGCTCTAGCTACACAGAGCCCAGTGAGCACCCATGGACTAAATGGTAGGTCCTGTGGTTATACTTGTGACTGAACTGAACACAATAAGACCCTTAAGCTGTGTAGGAGGAGGTTCTGATTACAATTGAAGTGTTGTTTTTATTGACTTAGTTTTCTCCTCTCTGTAGTTTTGACATGTGTCCAAATAATTGCTCAGGCCGAGGAGAATGCAAGAACAGCAACAGCAGCAATACTGTCGAATGTGAATGCTCTGAGAACTGGAAAGGGGAGTCGTGTGACATTCCTCATTGTACAGACAACTGTGGCTTTCCTCACCGAGGCATCTGTAATGCAAGTGATGTCAGAGGGTGCTCCTGCTCCCCCCACTGGCAGGGTAGGAGCTGTCCTTTCAGTCTCAGAAGGTTGTAGTTTAGGGAACCTTAAGGGAGTTTATTTTAGCAGCTGTGTGTTTTATGTTAATCATGTATCAGATGGCATTCAAGCATTCACCTCCCTTTATCTAGATTCTTTAAAATTTACACCTTTGTGGTTGTTAATTGATATCCTTAGAATTGTGGAAAGGTTTGACATGTCATTTGTAACTCATTCATGAAAATTAGGGACCATGGTCTCATGTTAGGGGGGCAGAGAATGAAGCTGAGAGATAGGTGAGAGCTAGTCTCTTCCATCTGTTCAGCTCCTGAGTTTACCAGAAGATAGATTTAGATCTGTCATTATATTTTAATCATAAGGTCTTTCCCACTTGAATTGATAACCCCTTGGTCGGCCCTTTCCCCTAAGAGCTTCTTAAGCAAAATTTTTACTGAAAATTTAATCTGAATATTGCCAAGTCATCAGAAAGTGTATGATACTAAATTTTGTTAGGGAGTGATTGATTTTGGTCAGTATCTTGAAGAAATTAAAAATACCAGTTAGGTGCTAAAGGTTATTGGTTAAGCTTATTGGTTAAAGCTTATTGCTAAAGCTTATTGGTTAAGAACACTGGCTGCTCTTCGAGAGGACCTAGGTTTGATTCCCAGCACCCACATAACAGTTCACAACATCTGTAACTCCAGTTCCCAGGGATCCAATGCCTTTTTCTTGCCTCAGTGGGCACCAGTAAGGCAAGTGGTACATAGGCATACATGTAAGCAAAACACCCATACATGTAAAAAATTTTAAAACCCCACGAGTTAAAGATGTTGGATTCTTAAATGCTAAAGGAACCTCTATTCTTTGAATATTCTTTGCATTTAGATTAGAATTTGGAAAATTATAAACTTTCATGCTGCATTTTGTGAAACTGTTTTGTTGTTTGTTTTAATTAGGTCCTGGGTGTTCAGTTCCTGTGCCAGCTAACCAGTCTTTCTGGATTCGAGAGGAATATTCTGATATAAAGCTCCCCAGAGCCTCTCATAAAGCTGTGGTCAATGGGAATATAATGTGGGTTGTTGGCGGATATATGTTCAACCACTCAGATTATAGCATGGTTTTAGCGTAAGTGGCTTTATAATTTAAATTTTTTATATATTATTACTGTGTGTATATATGATGGGGTGGTGGTGAAAGTGTGTGTGCCATGGTGTGTAGGTGGTGATCAAAAGACAACTTTGTGGAGCTGGTTTTCTCCTTCATCTTTACCTGAGTTTGGGGTATTTAGTGCAGGTTGCCAGGCTTGTAATGCTTTAGTCTCTCACCAGCTCTGTAAACAGTTTTAAACACTTCTGTAAGAAACTTAGGTTTACACTTTAAAAAACTATGGCATAGAAATAATAAAAAAGACAAGAAATCTTAAGTAATTAGTGAGAAAAAAATCTCTGCTTAAACTCTGCTAGTATATATATATGTTGATGCCTTAAGGTTTCTGTTGCAGCAAGGAGACACCATGACCATGGCAATTCTTAAGAAGGAGAACATTAAAAAAAAAAACCAAAAACACTTTAAATTGGGGCTGGCTAACAGTTTCAGAGGTCTAGTCCATTATCGTCATGGCGGGAAGTTTGTTTGACTGACTGCAGGCAGACAAGGTGCTAGCTATGAGTTCTACGTCTGAATCCACAGGCAGCAGGAAGAAAATGTCCCAATTGGCATGACCTGACCTCAAAGCCTGTCCCCAATCTCACACTTCCTCCAGCAAGGCCACACCTACTCCAACAAGGCCACACCTCCCAATAGTGCCGCTCCTTATGAGCTTCTGGTGCCATTTTCATTTAAACCACCACAGTTGATGATTTAAAATTGAGAGTTTCAAAGAATTCATTGTCATGATAACAATTTATCTTTTTAAGATACTGTCTCTGATATTTTGCTTTAGATATATATTATATAGTGGGTTATATAAATAGAAGTTACTCAATATTTTAATTTCATATGTCAGATGATTTCATAAACTGCCTTTGTCTAATAATTTCCAGGGTTTGAAGTCTGTGCTTATTTGAAGGTAGAATATACATTATCACATTAGAGTTAGCTTTGGAGTGTTAGATTTCAAGAAGAGATTTATAAATACTTAATTTATAAATGCTGTATTTTATAGTCCGGAAAACTTTCTATGCATTTTCTATTAGTGATTATAAAGCACTAGCAATCACCTTAAAATGAGTAGGACTATGGCAGTGTAGTATAGTGTCTTTGTTGCTGTTCTTTGTTGCATGGTCTTTGAACACCATGACCAGGGCAGAAGAAAGCATTTAATTAAGGACTTGCTTACAGTTTCAGAGAGCTACTCTAGGACCATCATGGCAGGGAGCATGGCAGCAGGCAGTCATAGGACTGTAGCAGTAGCTGAGAACTTACACCTGATCCACAAGCAAGCATGGTGTGTGTGGAGCGGGTTGGGGAGGAAGGCAGAGACTGGGCCTTGCATAGGCTTTTGAAACCTCAAAGTTCACTCCCAGTGACATTATCCGATAAGGCCGTACATACCTCCTAATCCTTCTCAGAACATTTCCATCAATTAAGGGCCAAATGTTCAAATATATGAACCTATTGGAGCCATTCTCAGTCAAACTATCCCATATAATTTTGGAATTACTCCAGATACAGTCATTAAAACACACAAAGTAATTTAGGACAGTGAAATAAAACCTTATAAAATTGATGGAAAGCTTTAATATTCTGAAACAAGTTTAATGATAAGAAAGTGATGTGCATCATGAAAGAACAATCTATTAGACAAACTCAGAAACGAAATGATCAAAGTTAACAATTCTAAAAATAATTTCAGAAATGAAGACAAATGTGAAAGGAGACACATATAGATACTGCCTTGGAAAAGGAATATTGAAACAGGAATCTTTTAAATCATATAGAAAAAAATTTAAAGATCTTTTTGTAGCATGAGTAATAAAATCCAGAGACAGATATTGGGGTTCAATCTGAAGATCAGAAAAGTGAAGCAGCAAAGCCCCTAGAAAGCGCTTAACCTCTATGAAATCTTGAAACTTAAAGAGAGTGAGTTCCTGTCTCATCCCATTTTACATTCCTCTCTAGGGCTGGATTAAAGGTGTGCACCACCACCACTCGGCCTCTATGGCTTACTAGTGTGGCTTCTGGGATTAAAGGTGTGTGCCACCACTGCCTGACCTGTATGGCCGACTAGTGTGGCTGTTTTGTGTTCTGATCTTCAAGCAAGCTTTACTTTTTAAAATACAAATGAATATCACTACATTTTTTTACATTTACATATTAATTTTGTGTGTGAGAACTCATGTGCCGTAGCACTTGTGTGGCAGTCAGAAAATGACTGGAGGTTCCATTCTCTGCTTCCACCCTGTAGGTCACACTCTCTCAGGGTCACACCCAGGTCATCAGACTTGGCGGCAAAGTGCCTTTTCCCTCTGTGCCATCTTTCTGGACTAAGAAACTTTTTAAAATTCTAACTATAGTTAAAAACATGATATGTAAAACCATCAAGAGAAACTAAACAGTAGCAAAAACAAACAAAAAACCCACCAGTATGACTATGTACTCCTGAGCACCATGAACAACATTGCAGTCAGTCCTAAGGCTTTTCTTTTTGCCTATGTATCTTAAACTTACTGTTGAGGACATTGGCAATTTGAAAATAATGATAGGTACAAGGAGAAAAAAAAGCCCCAAGGAAACAATTTAGGATGTAGCCCGGAGGTAGGGCTCTTGCCTTGCACATACAAGACCTAGATTATATATCTACCATCTCCAACGAATAAAAAGTAATTTTAAAGCAAGCTCTTCCAGAAAAACTTGTGCTCTCTTTTTAGTCCAAAGATTTAGAAAGACAAAATTTTAATAGTAATATCTGTATGCCAGCCATATATCACAAAAATCTAGCTCTGGCCCGTAATGTAAAGAGCTGGGATGTCCATCCTTGCCAGAATATAGTGAGATACCCTAGCTATTAGGATTAGTACCAGAGACACCAAACAGGGAGATAGGACTTTCAGCTCTACCAGGCAAAGAATAAAGCTTCCACCCTGCAATGCCAGGAGAGGCCATGTAGGGAACTTAGACTTTTACCCTCCACTGGCAGTAATGGCAGTAATAGATTGACCTTCTCCATCCCACTGGAGTGGTCTCAGAGAAGGTCTGCTATAATAGATGACACAGAGTCTCACAGCATGATATACAAAATTTGCTCAGCCAAGAGCTGATACAATTTCAATTTGAATGAGGAAAAAAGCAGTTAGAGACAATGACATTGGGGTGATATACTTTAGAATTATCTGACAAGGAATTTAAAGGCAAACATCTTAAAAATACAATTAGCAGCTGCACATATAAAAATCAAGTGAAAGGATAGAAAATATCACCAAAAAATTAGAGAACATACAGAATATCAGAGGCCAGGTTAAGGTACTTGACCCACAGGCCTGATGACCCAAGACCCACATGGATGGAAGAAAGAATGGATTCATGAAAGTTGTCAAGGCACATTCATCTTGGTGCCTTGGCAAATATACACTCTTGCCACAAATAAATAAATTAATAATAATAATAATAATAATAAAAGTATTTAGTGGGGGGATGGAAAGATGACTGAGCTATTAAGAGCACTTAATCCTGGTAACAGCCACTTGGGACTTCAGTTCTAGAGCATCTGACACCTTCTTGTGGCCTCTGCAGGCACTGCATGGATGTGTAGTACATAGACATGTATACATAGCATAAAAATGAAGGTTAAAGATAAACAATTACAACTTGAGGACACTTCATTTTGCCAGCACCAAATCAGCTTCTTTGTGTTTTTTTTTTTTTAACTCTTTACTCTTTTGGCTCTTTGTTCTTTGGGATCCTACCAGCTAGCTCTGAAATAAATCACACAATATGGAGGCTTATTCTTATGAATGCCCAGCCTTAGCTTGGCTTGTTTTTAGCCAGCTTTTCTTAAATTATCCCGACTACCATTTGCTTCTGGGCTTTTACCTTTCTCTATTTCTGTATATCTTTTCTTCCCTTCTTATTCTGTGTCTGGCTGGGTGACTGGATGGCTAGCCCCTTCTTTTCTTGCTCCTTCCTCCTTTTTCCCCTTCTATTTATTCTCTCTGCCTGGCAGGCCTGCCTGTCTTTTCTCTGCCCAACTATTGGCTGTTTATCTCTTTATTAGACTAATCACAGGTGTTTTAGACAGAGTAACACAGCTTCACAGGGTTAAACAAATGCAACATAAAAGAATGCAATACATCTTTGCATCATTAAGCAAGCATTCCACAGCATAAACAAATAAAACACATCTTAAAGTAATATTCTACAACATCTTTGAAGTCCTTCCATTTCATGAGAAGCATCAGCTCTCCATTGCTCTCTGTGACTCCAGGTATTGGTTGAGGATCAAGACCTGGGGCAAAGCTTCTTAGTTTGTCAACAGCATCTCTTTTCTCCTTTAGTTTGCTACCATCAGGGTCACTGTCACATGAAGACTTCCCTTTGTACCATCCTTTCCTTTGCCAGCTTTTTGAAAATTAAGAAATGCTTTAGTGAACTCTGGACTCTGAGTTTTCTTCAGGTTTCCAAGTATGGTTGACATCTATAAATCTTGTCTTCAGGAAAAATCCTGCCTTCCCATTATTGCACTTAATCCAGACCCTGCCTCTTCAGCCTTTTAAGTCTTTCTATTCTGTTTCTTTCCCAGGTTTTGCAGTGTATTTTTTGGGGAGTCATTTTTTAAAACTGAAATTTTGAGGGGTTCACTACTGCAGCATGGAGACTCATCTCTGAACTGTGCACCTCAGCTCAGCCACATCTCTTCTTGTTCTTGCTATTGTAAAGACTTGTCTTTATATTTATGTGTGAGGGTGTCTGCCTGCATGTATGTCTGTGACAGGTCTTCTTGTTTTAATGGGAGTTTTTCTCTACTTGGACAAGTCTTTGGGATTGTCTCTTTTATGTAAAGTGGAGAATGTAAGATGAGGACTAATATATAGAGTTCCTTTTCTCACTTCATCTTATCAGCCTTATACCCAAACTATGAAACAACCCCACCCTCCCGAAGTGTGACAATTAGAAGAAACTTGTACTACCTTTGTTTTATATTCTCCATGCAAAAGAATTTGCAAACCTATTTCCTGTTTCCTATATATACTCTCCTTGGTAAATCCATACATGTATTTTAGAATAAAACAGGCTTTCCCTAAATGACTATTATTTTGAAAATAATAATCCTAAATCTTCCTGCCATGTATTTCTTTTAGGATTTATTTTATGTGTATGTGTTTCTGTAAGTGAATGCTGTGTGTGTGCAAGTGCCTTCAAGAGGCCAGTAGAGGGTGTTGGATCCACCTGGGCAGAGTTACCAACAGTTGCAACATAGGTGCTGGGAACCAAACTTGGTCCTGTTAAGAGTACAGCAAGCACTCTTAACCTCCAAGATATCTCTCCAATTCATGCTGGATGCTGCCTTTAGTTCACAGAGGTTGCTTTTATCTCCTTAAGTCTTTCTATGCCCAGTTGTCACTGGTTCTCATCCATGCCTATGTTTGTGTCATGAAGCCACAAGAAGAGACTTGACTGAGTCTTGCTAACAGTGTGCATCACAGAAATGACACCCTATCATCTTTGCTTTCCACTGGTTAGAAGTGAGTCAGTGATTCCGCTTATCCTCAAGGGAGGGCATTATACCATGAAGCAGAGGTGAGGAGTATCATGGGTACTCAAGTATCTGACTGTTATGGTATATTATCAGGTCTTATTGGCACTATCTTTAAAATCTGACCTAAATCTAGAGCTGAGTGTGGTGGCATGTGCTTGTCATCAGTCCCAGAATCTAGGGTGCAGAGGCAGGAAGACTGTGATTTTGAGGCTGCTTTATAGGTACATACAGAGATCCTATCTCAAAAATAAACGTACAAATAAAAATCTGACTACTCTCACCCCTAGCGCTGCTTCCATGAGTAGAAAAGGAAAAATTAAACTTGTAAAAATGATTTTTCTTTCTGTGGTTAACACTAGATATTTGTAAGAGCCATGTGTGTCATTTGAGTGGTTTTATGCTTGCCTTGCCATCATTTTCCGTCCTTATGTGTGTATGCGTGTTCCTGTGTGGAAGCCAGAAGTCATTGTTGATTGTCTTAATTGCTCTACATTTTGTTTTTTGAGACAGGATTTCTAACTAAATCTAGTACATACTCAGCAAAACCTGGGGACTCTTCCTGTTTAGGCCTCCACAGTGTTACAAGCACAACCCAAACTTGTGTGTCAAGCACTTGACTAACTGAGCCATGTCTTCAGCTCCTCATTCCCTTTTCTTTTCTTTTTTCTTTTTTCTTTCTTTAAAAAGATTTATTTATTTATTTATGAGTGTCTCACGTGTGTGTGTGTGTGTGTGTGTGTACCACATGCAAGCAATGCCAGAAAGAGGGCGTTGAATCCTCTGAAACTGGAGTTCCAGAGAGTTATGAGCCTGTCATGTGGGTGTTGGGAACTGAATCCAGGTCCTCTGAAAGATCAGCAAGCGCTCTTAACTGTGATCCGTCATGTGTTCATTTAGGCCATGTGTTCCTGTCTTGAAGCAAAAATCATTTCGATACTTCCTTTACAACCTTTCTTCATAACTTCACATCAAATTTTCACCAACTGTCAACAATACATGCCATGTTTTATTTATTTTTAGGTATAGCCTGCTATTGGTTTCTACTTAGTCTCTAGCAATAGAATTCTGTCAGATTTATGTTTCTGTTGCTCTTAATCCATTTGTAAAAGTGAATGGGATTATATTTAAAAATTGCAAATCCCGGAGCTGGAGAGATGGCTCAGTGGTTAAGAGCACTGACTGCTCTTCCAGAGGTT
>LOJH01013931.1:0-22778 GCA_001685095.1 Ellobius talpinus | reverse complement strand
AGAGAGAGAGAGAGAGAGAGAGAGAGAGAGAGAGAGAGAGAGAGAGAAGGGTAGGTACGGGGTAGGGAGAGAGAGAGACTGATGGAAAGGAAGTGTGGGTCTCAGGATGGTGGGGGAGAGCAGAGATGAGGAGAGAGAGAGAAGATGAGACAGTGGAGGGAGCCACTTCAGTGCTGCATGGTACTCTAGCCGATGGGGCGCAACGCGACGCAATTGCCACATCAGCCCTGGCACAACCATAAATAGGATAGTTAATGACAACTCATAGTTGAGAATTCTTAACAATAAGGAGCCGATGAGCTGGAGCATTGAAGACAGGGGCATGTTTGCTGCGTGCCTTAGTGGGTGGGGATGGATACCACCTTCTGCAGGGGCCTCTCGGGCTTGGAAGGCAGCAGGACATTTCCAGGGCTCTGTTTTCAGAAGCTGGGTGGGTACTGAGGTGGGCGTGGGACACTCATGGGGACCCGAGCTTCGAAGAGTAGCCTCCTCCCCGGGGTGAGGCTCATAGTGACATCCAGCCAGAGCCCAAAGAAGTCAAGGGGTGAGAGCTTGGCCTTAGATGTGTGAAGACTCTCTGACAGGCTGAACCCCAACCTAGGAAGACACGTGAAGGCCATCGCCATGCCTCTGCCACACGGTTCCGGGGTACAGCCTCAATGAGGGCACTTACCACTAACTGCTGTTAAAGGTTACTCTGCTCTGCCTGGGGGGGGCAGCCTTGCCATTCCTGCCAGTCTGGGCCTTTAGGCGGACACCCCAAGTTGTTTTCAGAATCCAGGTGGAAGTCAAAGGAGGCAGGGACAGGGGCCACTAAGATGGGAGTGAACATCTGCAGGCTGGAGCCCTTCGGAAAACGTAGCCCCACAAAAAGTCCAGAGTCATGGAGGACATGGGATGGAGGGGAGGGGTAGGGAAGACATGGGGCGTGCAGGCTGGAGGTGAGGGGTGGGACAGGGATGGGGGGTCACAGTTCCGACAGGGCTGGGTGGAGGGTGAGGAGCAGGGGTGACGGCACTGGGGTCCAGCTGGCCACCTGCTGCCAGCATCCACAGCGAGGCTCAGGGTGGGAGATGCTGAGGCTGCGTTGTCATGGAAACAGAATGAGTGGGAATGAGTGTGGAGAGGCTAATTAATCCAGGACAGAAAACGGCATTTGACGTCCAAACCAAAACTAGGAAGGGTGGGGGAGGCAACAAATTTCAAAAAAAATAAAAAAGCAAAAACAAATCTAAAGACCAAACAAAAGCGCCCTGAAAGGAATCAACACTCAAAGCAAGAAGAGAAACATGGAATATGGGTATGGGTTGAAAATCGGGGTCTGAACAGAGAAGGGCTGTGGCTGCCCCAGGGAGATGCCCAGGCCCTCCCCACCAGCAGAACACAGCATCCGGCCTCGCCACCCGATACCTAGGGTCCTCGGCTGGGCCATGAGTCACCAGAGAAGGCTTCCTCGGGACAGACCAACCCAGACCCAGAACCTGCTTCTCTAGATGCCCCTGAACCTCATTCAGGGCACAGTACACTAGAACCCAGAGGCAGAGGCCTTCGCCCACGGTCTAAGTCCCCTTGTGTGATCCACAGGGAGTGGGTTCTGAGGGGACAGAGCCCAGGTCTCCGTCCAGCACAGGCAGGTGGCTGCCAACATTGTTGTCCAGACCCCCAGTGACAAAAGATTTGATCGGTTACCTATTAGTCACTCACGGCTGCCGTCTATCAGCCTCAACAGCGATTATCTATCTGCTCATCAATCGATCAACAGCTATCTGCTGGCAATGGCCCAGCCTCAGCCTCCAGACAGCTGGCATGGCAGGCTCAGATGTGCTACTTCATAGCTGTCCAGAGCAGGACCTTGGCTGCATGTTCATCTCATTTGACCCCACTCTACAAGCCCAGTTTGCAGAGGAGAAAGTGGGCCAGAGGTGACAAAGCCAAAGACAATGCGCAGTTGCCAACCTCAACGCCATCTCTGCCCGCTCTGCCATTTGCACATGAGTAGCAAGGACAGCTGAATGTCCCTTTCTCAGCAATGTGTGCGTCTTTCCGGGGACCCAGTCTAGTGAGCCAAGGGCCCCGCCTGAGCCATGGCTGTCATACTCAGTCCCTATGCAAATGTGTGGAACCCCAAAGGGGCAGAGTCCAGAGCTTACAGGGCTCCGATGTCTGGTTCCAGAGGTCTTGCTCATTCCTGACCCAACCTTAGTTTATGTCAAGGGCACTGCTGCGCAGGAGGGACCTCAGCTTCCAGAACACAGAGGCCACAGACGATCTGAATAATAACTTTCTATCCAGGGCTGTGACTGTGGCCATTAAATGCTGGTTAGGACCACAAGTCATTTTAATGCTCATCATCCCTGATGTGGCCAGCCACTATCAGCTGAATGGCCAGTAGCTATCAGTTAAATGGCCGGCCTCTATAGGTTAAGTGGCCAATTGCTATAGGGCAAATAGCCAGCCACTGCCAGTGAAACGGCAGCCCCCGTTACGACATGGACGTCAAGCAGCTGTGCTGCCCACTGGCTTCTCGGCCCCTTGGTTTCTATGTCCTTCAGGAAGTGGGTTGGTTTGCCAGAGTCTGCAAGGGAGGGTGCTGTAGGCAGGAGGTGGCTCTCACCCCCTCTGCACCCTCCGAGCCAGGGGGGTGGCGGTCGGCAGATGCTGTGTTTTGCACCCTCGTTTTGGGTGGTCGCCCCCCCGCTTTGTTCCTCCACCCCTTGGCTGCAGGCCTGAGGTGCACATTAGGAAATAAAGTGGGCACAGAGCCCATGGGACGGACAGGCCCCGCGGGACCCCCACCCCAAATTACCGACCTGAAAGGAGGGTCCAGGCGGGTTATAAGGGGCAACACCAGCCTTGGTCCTCAGCACGCTCCAGCTGGCTCTGGTCCCCAGCGCTTCTGGTCACCGAGTAGCCGGGAGGGTCCCAGCAGGGGAAACCCGTGTGGGTGAGTGGGGTCAGGAGGGTTGGGTGGCAGGGGTGGGGGATGGTGGTGGCAGGTCAGGAGGGGATGGTCGCTTCAAACCCCGATTCACATGGCAAAAAAAAATCAAACCAACTGAAAAACCATCAAAGCAACCAGGAGACAGCCTCTCCCCCAGGCAGGAAGAGAGGCAGAAACCAAAACTCAAAAGCAGGGTTTTGAGGGTGAGGGATGGGTGGGCAGGGACAGGAGGGGTGAGAGGGGAGAAAACTCAAACAGTGAGGTGATCTGGTTGAAGCGCTAGGTAGGGCCCACAGTGTCACACAAGCAGCACCGAGCAAGCTGCAGGTGGGGGGGCATTTTGGGGTGAGAGAAAAATGTGGCTGGTTCTCTGAACTCCAAAATGGATGTGTGGATGGGAGTTGGGGTAGGGTGCCAAGGACTGTGCAGGCCTCCAGGGAGGGAGGAGTTAAGCTTAGATTACACCTGTCACGGAAAGGAGGGGGCAGAGGCCCAAGTTCAAGGCCCATCTCCCATCCTTCCCCTTCGTCCCCTTCCCCTCCCAACCTGCCTCCCTGTCTGCCACCAGCTCCACTGGCCATGATGCTGCCACCTGAAGGGCCAGAGGGCCAGAGCCCTGGCTCGGGCATTTGAGCAGTGGCTGCGGCAGGCTGTTAGTTCTATACTTCGCCACAGACCATTTTCTGGTTGTTCAATTTGGGGGGAAGGGTACCCAGTCTCGACCTCTTCATTTCCCTCATATTTTTGCCAACTGACTTCCCCACCCCCACCCACCACTGTGGCCATGGGACATTATGGCTTCTTCCAAGGACCAGGTGTAATCTAATGTCCATCCGACCCCACCCACAGGGGACACAGATGCAGGGGTGAGGCAGGCAGCAGGCGACGTGTCAGTCAGTGCTCAGTGTTCCTGTGGGACAGCCCCTGCAGCCCCCCAGACCCCACTGGAGTCTCCCTGCCCTGAGACCCCTCTCCCTCAGTACAGACAGGATGGTGGGGATGGTGTACCATCACCTCCCCGGGATCAAGTCAGGGGCCTAGCGTACAGGGCACAGTCAACAGACCCAACAGAAGCAGGGAGATGTGACAAGTGAGAGGGGTCCGAGGTCCCATACCTCCAGACCCTGGGTGCAGTTCCCCAAAGGCTAACCTGTTTGCCCAAGCCACAGGAGTGGATCAGGTCAACCTGCAAGGGCCTAGGCTCAACCGTGCTCTGAAATCGTGAGGGGACCGGGCATCCTTGTCCAGCACTGGGTAGCCTGATGGCCACTACCTCGAGTCTCTTTTAGGCAGGAGACTGTCCCTCCCTCTGCAGCAGGTAGGGGACGCATCATTAACTGGGTGCACCATGGCTCAGTAATGCTATGTTTCAATGGGTGCCGTCAGACGCCATCATTTTTGGTTAAACCGCGAACCTGTTAAAGGCTCACAGCTCTATACTACTGATGAGGAAAATGTGAGCAGCCTCCAATGACGCCATCTGTCTGTCTCCTTGGCACGGTCTTCCGTCAGGGAAACCTCAGAGAGGTGCGGAACGTGCATGTGAAAACTGACATATACTATACATATATAACAGGATCTGGCGGCTTAGTCCCCGGGGGTCAAAGTCTGGGCAGCTCCTGGCTCCCTCAGCAGGAGCAGAGCCTTCCAGACAGGGAAGGGGGCTGGAGCCGACTGACTGACTTAGCACTCTGCAGGCCTCACAGGCCAGCCGCTGCTCTCCTGGTGGGTACTTCTGTGCCAGAGACCTTGTCTCTCCAGGCTCCCTTTTCTGCCTCTTGGGCCCCAGGACTTCCTCAGAGAAAGTCACAAGGGGGAAAATGATATCACTGGCCCGGAGGAGACACCTGCTCCCAGTGGATAGGGCTCAGGAAAACACCAGTAAAGACCATAGGGTCCAGGGCTTGGGATTCGCTTCTGTACTGTGGAGCTCTGAGGCAGCCCCCACAGGCCATGGTTCCCACAGGCCACAGCCAGGCAAGTCTTATCACTGTCCCTTAAATTGTCACACATGGGAGACTCCCGACTACCTATGGCCGGAGTCCCTTCCTCCCAACGTTCCAAGTCCTGTGAGTACCTGGGATCTTCTCTACCCAGGGCACATGACACCATTGGCTCTTAGAGCCAGAAAGCAATCAGGATCCCTAAGAAGTCACATGAGCAGTCAGGGTCACACATGTGGACATCAGCACCTGCCTTGGGCTGTGTGGCACTGCCCTCCAACCCAGGTGGGTCCTTAGGGGTCCCTGTCGCCCAGGTACAGAGTACCAGAACCTGCTTTGCCAGGGCTCAGGCTGAGAGGAGCGACATCATCTCTTCCTGAGGCATCTAGAGACCTTTGCTGACAGTGCTTTGGATTTAATGACCTGAAAGGCAGAGAGGAGGCTGGGGGGGACAGGGTGACCNGGGGAGGGGGCTTGGCCCTCAGCTGTCCCAGGGGGGCAAAGAGGTGGACAGTGGGCTGGGCATTACGGGAGGTTTATTATTGTGGATGGGACAGACTGCAGATGTGTGGATCTCAGGAGAGTGAGAGAGCAAGAGAGAGCTAAGAGAGAGAGGAAAAAAGAGTTTAGAAAGAGGAAGGGCAGACAAAGGAGGAGGGAGGAAGTGGGGGGAAGAGAGAGAGAGAGAGAGAGAGAGCGGGGAGAGGTCACGCCCCAAATGACCATGGTTTTCTAGGGAATCCCACAGCCCTGATGCTCGGGCGATCAGAAAGTGACCATGCCATGGGACAATACCCGTGGGACAACACAGCCGTGGTCGCCCTCAGAGCCAGGAGAAAGGAGCAGTGGCTAACGCAGCCTGGGAGGCAGAGGCACACATGCCGCAGACCAGCTCACTGGCCAGGTATTCTCCCAAAGTCTGTCACATCACCCCCTCTCCCCGCCCTGCCAATGGGCGGTTCTAGAGGAGCCCAGCCACCGCCGACTGTCACTCTGCACTTTCTGCCAAGTGCTCGAGACTCTGGCACCCACTCTCTTGCAGGTTGGCCGATACTGAGTGGGAACCCGGGCACTGGCAGTCCCCACCCCGCTGCATTCTTTGGGAGAGCAAAATGTTAAATATGATGAGGCAGGAGGATGGGAGATGCCCTTGGGATTCCCTCCTGCCAGCCACCAACTAGGAACCAGTTAACCCGAGTGCCCCCCACTCGTGCCTCTTGTCCTGTGGTGCCTAAGTGGTCACTTTTCGTCAAAGCATCCCAGCTGTGGGACCCCGTCTGCCCTCTGGGTGACAGCTGGGACAGGAACACTGGCTTTGAACTCACAATGCATTTGGTAACAACCACAACAGCTCAGGCCAAGAAAACCAAAACCAAACAGCACAAAACAAGACAGAACCAAAGACATTGCTTTAGGGAGAAGGGCGTCTGGTGAGGGGAGGCAGAGCGGGAGGGGGGCAATCAATCCCCCCCAAAAAAACTTACAAAAAAAGTTTAAAAAAATAAGAAAAAGAAACCAAGAAAACAAATAGAAGACAGACACTCCAACAGAAGGTGGGGGATCCACCAAAGTGACAGGAATGGCATGCAGAGAATTTTTTTTACATTCTCCCAGCATGCATCAGGCCCAAGTTACCATGACGACGAGTGCAAAAAAAAAAACTTAGCAACAACATTACCAAGGGATGCAGAGGCGACCACAATGCAAGCATCGCGTGTGCCGGCCGCACCGGCGGCTGACATTACGTCTGTGTGTCTTTCTGGGTTGTTTGCTTTAGGCTTGGTACCTCATTCCACTTTATGTCTGTTTTGCTATTCATTTCCGTGTGCGTGTGTGCATGTGTCTGCACAGCGTCTGCGTGTGTTTCTTGTGTGTGTGAGCACGTATCAGCTGTTAGTAATTTTTTTTCAGAATGTAAAAATGTGGGTAAAGAAAGTAAAAAAGAAAAAACCACACCAACCTTCTCGAAGCTCTGAGGGATGTAAAGGGGATTTGATGCGCACAATGACATGGGGAGAAGAGAAAAAATAGGGGAGATACAGAGAGTAAAAAGAGGACTTCCCACGGCTAAAGCTGCAATCGTTTGCTTTTTTTTCTTTAAACCAAAAAAATAAAAAAAATTAAAATCGAAAAAGAAAAAAGAACATAAAGCTCCCTGTCTTGGCTCAGCCGAGCACAGCCAGCTGGCTGACTCGCTCCCCGACCCTCACCTGCTCCCAGGGAGGGGCTCGGCGGGAACACACAGGGCCCTCCTCCCTCCCTCAGCTAAGGGCTCCTCCCTCCCCACTCCACCCCTGCTGGCCCCTCTCTCCTGCACCCTACGAGACTCACAACCCCCATCCCCAGTGTCTACGAAGACACACGCAAGTTAGATGAAGGCCGGTCGCTGGAGTCCTGCGTGGACCGCAACTCACCCGGGTGCCATGGTGGTGGAAGATCAGACTGGCCCTCCTCCCACCCACTCCCACCCTCCCTCCACACGGCCTCCTGCTTGGAGCCAAGATGAAAAACCCACAGCCAGGACCCAAAGGAGTTGACTAGGGGCCGAGGAAGGCAAGGGCTGGAGGGAGAGGGGCAGCCTGCCGGCCTCCCTGGGTGGAGGGGGTGAAGGCCAGGGGCGCTGCAGGGAAACTGAGGCTGGGGGAGGAAGGTGAGCAGGTCAACTGATACAAGCAGATGGGAGTCCCCGGTGCGCCCGCGGGACGTGGAGGAGGGTGCATCACACCAAGGGTCCCATAGGAAGCCTCCTAGGGGTGGAGGCATGGGGAGGCAGCCGTCCAAGACTCCAGGCTTCCAGCCACAATTGAGCAAGCCTGGGATTCTGAAACCCACATGGGGTTTCCAAGGGCCAGGTGGCATGTCTCGCCACCAAGCCACAAGCACAGGGGTGAGCCGTGGCCCTGGCCTCCCACAGCCTGGATATATTCCTTATAGAGCGAGCATTGGGTTCTGGGATGCTGGTGGGAGGACAGCTCGGAAACCCCATTCCCCACAGTTTTCGCTAGAGGACACTGGACGGGGCAGGGAAGCAGGGAGCCACGAGGCCACAGGTTCAGAGAAGCAAAGCCAGCAGGACACAGGAGGCACACACACCACACAAGCCAACTTGGGGGGTGGGAACGTGGCGGGGAGGGGCGGTGGCCCTCAGGCTCCCCCAGCACTGTGGGCCCGANGGAGGGGCGGTGGCCCTCAGGCTCCCCCAGCACTGTAGGCCCGAGATTGGCCCCCCAGCCCCACACTGCTCCCACCCACCCTGCCATCAGTGTGACCCTCAGAGGCCCACAATACAGTGATTGTCACTCCAATGACCCCATGAGGTCAGGGCCTTCCTGCTCGGGTCGGCACAGGACAGGGGAGCCAGGAGGCCATGAGCCCAGGGTAGGATGGGACAGGGTGGGACTGTGGGTCCCTGCCTCTGCCTGGCGGAGTTCCCTACCTCGCACGTAGAGGTTGGCGGGTGATGAGTAGCGTACACCGGCACTGTTGGTGGCTACGCACTCGTACTTGCCCTGGTCGGTCTCCTCGCTGCTCTCGATCTGCAGGGCACCTGTGGGGACAGGGGATGAGACCTCAGCCATGATGGCTAGCATAGGGGACGGGCCCACTACCACATCCGCACTTCCCCCTGAAATGGCTTCACGGGGCACAGCATCACCAAGTGCCACTCCCAGGGGCATGGGGAGGAGGCAGAGGCCACCCCAGCCTCCTGTGGACCAACAGGCCATCCCAGACTTGCAGGTGGTGGCAGTGAGCCCAGGCCCTCCCCCGACTCCAGGGCAGCTGCCCTTCAGTGGAAAGGGACAGTCCTTCCTTCACTGGGTGAAGAACCTCTGGGGCCAGAAGCACAGTGACTTGGGTCAGATCTCAAGTCTGAAGCCCAGGGATAGAGCTTAGGGACCTTAATAAGGCCCTACACCTCGGCCTCACTCCAGGTCCTGGGGCCCAGGCTGGTGGCACACGCCCAAGGCAGAAGACCGGCATGCTCTCAGGCCAGTCTGGGCTACAGGAGACCTCGTCCCAAAATCCAACAAAATCCAAAACTCAAACACGGAGGAACCACTCACACCCACAGGGCCCTGAAGGAGGCCACGCTTCCCCCAAGGACGTTTCAAACAAGCTAAAGCCGGGTACTGGGTATTCCCCGTTCACAGAGAAGCCAGAAACACTTGAAATCTCAGCCTCAGTGAACAACTCAGCGTTTACAAATTAAAAACAGAAAGTGTGATGGAGGCAGCCATGCCTATCACCAAAGGCCTGCCTCAGATGCCTTATTTACAGCAGAGCAAAGGTGAGGGAGCCTGGCTCAGTATGCCGGATTACAGGCCTGCATCACAGCGAGGGAGCCTGGCTCAGTATGCTGGATTACAGGCCCACATCCCAGCAAGGGAGCCTGGCTCAGTATGCCGGATTACAGGCCTGCATCCCGGCTCCTACAGAGCTTGACATGTGAAAACCCTTGGCTCCTAAACCTGGCTGCTCCAGACTTCCTGTTCATGATCTCTGATTCTGTTGGTGGTGGTACTCCAGTAGTGACAGGACCCAGAAGCCCCCATGTCCCCTATCTGAGGTGGATGGCCACCATAGAAAGCTTCCTACTGACTTCAAGGCTGCTGCAGAGACCAGAGAGGAGAGGAAACCTGTTTAAGTTAGCACAGCAGGCCAGCACTGGGCCCCGGGAAAGTGGGGTATCAGACTCGCCCTTGAAGAATTCCTTTCTCTACTCTCTACCAGGCTGAACGCCCTAAATCTCAGAAGGGCTTTTGCAGTTTATGGTAGATGGCTTTGAGAGCAGGGGTTCAGGGGGGCACAGGAGGCAGTGCCTGTCCCCACAGCTGGACACCTACATGGTCCCCTGCAGCCACACTCAGCCCAAGTCACAGAGACACAAACACCAGAGGGATGGGTGGCATGGCGGGTGGGAGGCTAGTGAGAGCTGAGGGCAGGCTGGTGAGGGGTGGACCTCTTACCTCGGATGGGGGTGCTTTCTGTAAGGGAAACAGAGAAACACAGGTGAATGCCACAGGAGAGGGGGCGCAGGGCCAGGAGCCATGCCTGCCCCTTTGCAGGGCAGTGGAGCGGCAGCCAGGCTTCTGAGGGCTCCAGGCTGGGGCTGTGGGCCTTCTGGGCAGGCACTTCCTGCAGGTGGCCTCCCCAGGTCTGGGTAGGGCCCCAGGGAAACTGCATCTCCTCCCTTGGGTTACTTTGGCGTTCCAGCAAGGGGTTGCTTTGAAATCCAAATGGGAAGGGGTGGGTAGCAGCAGGATCCCAAGAGTCTTGTTAGTGACTAGGGACTAGGGAGGGACAGGAGTTAGCACCAAGGGCTTGGGCACTGGTGTGGTGGGGTCAGGTGTCACCAAGGCTGAGAGGGAGACATGGGAAGGGAGCCAAGGGTGGAGTGGACCGTGCGGCCTCCTTCGACTCCAAAGGAAAAGAGGAAAAAGCCTTCTATGGGCTGGCCACGCCCAGGGAAGAGAAAGTTTCAGGCTGGGGGCGCCCATGCAGCCTCTAATGCTGTTCCTTTGCTGGGGCCAAAGCCAGCCACAGCCATAAGAGCTAGCCCAGGCCCGCTGCATGGTTGAGTAAACTGAGGCCCAAGGCAGACAATGCCGGTCTCAGGCAGCCTCCTGGCAGAAGGCAGTAGGCTTGACACCCTTTTTCACACCTTCTGAGCTGGACCTCACCTGAACCCTCCCTGCTCTGTGTGGTTGCTCCCCACCCCCCAACACACACACAGTGTCCATGCTGCCCTGGCTGGCCTGGAACTCATTGCAATCCTCCTGCCTCTGCCTCCTGTGTGCTGGGGTTAAAGGCGTAACCATACCCCATAGAGATATCATACTCCCTTGGGGCTCCCCACCTACTGTCAGTGGGAGCCAATGGGAACTTGCCAACTGCAGTGGGAGTCGGGAGTGGCCCTAAGGAAACTCTAACTTTGCTTGGATTACAGTGGCAGGATATGGCACCAGGACGTTGCTTACTGCCAGTCCCGTAAGGATCCCTGTTTCCTCTCCCACCTTTATTTCGATGGTACTTGGTTTAAAGCTCAGGGCCTTGTGAACACTTCTATTAGTCACTAAAACTTTAGCAAGAGTTAGCCCAGCAGCTGCTTCAGAATGAATGCTCCGATTAGACTCAGCGTCTTCAGCATTAAACTCCAGCTCCACCAACTGGAGCACTGGAGAAAGCTCAGAGCGGGGTTCACGAGGTGTGAGATCCCCCAGCCTGGGGTTGGGGGGCAGGAGAGGGCGTTAGTACACATGCCACACGCAGTAGGTCGGTTATTGTCACGGTGGCTGTTAGTGTGGGGGCAGGGGCGGCAGGGCCGTTAGTGGTTGGTGTGGCAAAGAAGTGAGGACTTACCAAAGCTCTCTGAGCGTTACACGGAGGAAGGAGAAGAGAGAAGAAGGTTAGGGTGGGCACTGGCATCTGAGGGAGAACACAGGGTGCGGGGCGTTGCTGTGACCCTGGACTGTGGCCACATGATGGTCAAGAAACGCCTCAGAGTGTGAGGGCTCCCCTGGTGTGTGAGCAGATCACTGTGGCTGCCTAGTGGGTAGCCGTCTCAGGGGACGTCGGGGTGGGGGGCAGAGTGGACGCCCTGGGATAAGGGTAACCTTGCAAGGGGGAGAGAGCGAGAGTGTGACAAAGTCGGCATGGGGTGCTGGGGAGACTAGGAGACAGGGGACACAGGGGACATGTGAGCCAGTGGCTGGGGAGACCAGGAGACAGGGGACACAGGGGACACGTGAGCCAGTGGCTCACATGTGGCAGAGAGCCCAGTCACTGCACTTTGGTCACACAAGGGAGTCAGGGTGAGCCACTCAGGGAGCCGCGCATACACAGACACAGACGAGAGACAGGAAACAGATGGACACACACCTCTGTGAACCACCCAGCCTCACTGGTCCCAAGGCCTGGCCTCCATCTCCGGCCTCCCCAGACCAGCAGGAACCGTGATAGACAATCATCCACATGGTTTGCTTCTGACACCTTCCGCACCGAGGCTCCCATCACCCTGGGCCAGTAGCCCTCCATCTCCCCTGGGCTCCCTGCACCTGAGCCCCACCGACTGCTCTGTCACTGTGAGTCTCTCTCCTACCTGCCAGGACTTTCCATTGCCTTGACTGCCCACATGCTATTGACACACCCTACCTACCTGCCCGCAGGGCTGGTGCTCTGCAGTTGCCCATCAGCTACAGCTGTGCCCACCCACAATGCACACCACGGAGCCCTGATCCCAGTGCGGGCCTCTGTGGCGCCCTGTGGTCTGGGTGCTGGGCCTGGGCTCTGCTCCTGGCCAGCTCTGCGTATACCATGTTCCAACCTCGGGTCACTGCCATCCATGTGTCCCTCACCAGGCCCAAGGTGTGGGCTCTCCGCTACCCTCAATGGCACCTGTATCCCATTGGCCACCTATGCCCACCTGATCGAAGCTGTTTGATGCGTCCATTGCTGGCACTGGGGTCCACAGGCAGGAAGTCCTTGAACCAGGTGATCTCGGGGTCAGGGTTCCCGCTGGCGGCACAGAGCATGGTGGCTGTGCGCGTGCGCTCCACAACTTTCAGCTGGGGGCCCATGTCAATGTTGGGGAAGCCAGGGGGCAGCTGGTCCTCTGGGGGTGTGTAGACCGGGAAGAGAGGGCGGGAGTCTGGTTATTGCAGGAAAAACCCTTAGGGTGGGCCCGAGGTGACCACGGTCCCAGGCTGCCACCTTCCCACCACCCTTGATGGCTCACGCCCCAGAGAGCCCATGGCTGCTGTGGGCAGAGCTTGAAGGATCCCCACTACCTTGACTAACCCGGGCTAATGCTGCACCTGGGAGGGCCCCAATGCTGGTGTCTACAGCTAGATGGGGACACTGGGGACCATGGAGGGGTGACACCAACCCAGGCCCCTTAGATTCCCAGCTGAGTCTGGGTCACCTGTTTCTGCATCCCCTCCTCCCAAACTCAACCCCATACTCCTGCCTCTGTTCAAACATCCCCTGGAACAAATGGATTTGTTCTAGACCCTCCCAGAACTTCTCAGAACCCAAACGTCTCCTCCAGAACGTCAAACCCAGTTTGGTGGGACATGAATGTCACTGCAGAATCCCAGTTTGACACCCAGATACCCAGAATGGAGAGGTAAGAGCAACACGACCCTGAGACCAGCCTGGGCCACCAGGAGAGCAGAGGGCAGAGACAACGTGGAGCCACTCCAGTCCCAGGGAATGCCGGGTAGAAATGAGATACCGCAAGGGGCCCATGCTACCCACAGACAAACAGGACACTGGAGCCAAAACAGGGTCACTAGACATGTCCCTAACTGCCTGTATTAAAAAATATGGGATAAGCTAGGGAGAAAGAGCTTCGGGCACTGTCTGTTGTGTTAACAGTATACAAGTCTCAGCCTCTCGTGCAGGTGGCCCTGTCATCTGTGGCATGTCCCCGGTCATGACACCAGAATCGGTGTTTGCAAAGGGAGTCACTTGGCTTGTGGTTGAAGGTGTTTGGAAGGAAAGGCCTGGAGCCTCAGGAGCACTCGGGGTGCTGTGGTGGAGGGGAAACAACGTCAGAATGGATGGTGGGTACTGTGAAGGTGGCTGGGGACAGAAGTGGACAAGAAGCCAATGCCCTAGTAGGGAAAGCAACCCAAGATGTAGCAGGCTCCAGACAAACCTGAGGGGTCCCGTGCGTGTATGTGCGCTGCAGCAGTCGGCTGGGGTGCAGAGTTGGGGAGGAGCCCTGCTTCCTGGTGTCCCCATATGCCACACTGTGCCCTACACCTTGGGGTTCACACACCCGGGGGCATAATCAGAGGGGAGGGCGGCAGGTGCAATGGCATGGGCTCTGGTGTCTGTCCTGGGGCTCAGTGCGGGGAGCAGGCAATGGTCAAAGAACAAAGGGAGGTGGCTGGGGTGTCTGGAGGAGGCGAGAGGATCTTTCCAGACTCGCAGAGAGGAGTGCCTGATGGGTGGATGCAGAGTAAGTCCCAACTCCGGGAGTGCTGACCATGAGGCTGGCATGGGGCGGGGTGGCGGGAGGCTGGCTGCCAGGAAAGGTCAAGGCAAAAAATATCCCAAAGGGAGGAGAGGAGGGGCCCTGGGGTGTGGACTCCGCCCAGCTCCGCCCCAGCCTGCAGAGGTACTGAGGGGCCTCTTGTTAGAAATGACATAATTCCCAGACTGCACAGTGCCCTGAGGTGGCCCAGAGCTCCCACCAATGCAACTGGCCCTGTGTCCCAGCTTCACGAGAGAGCCCTTGGGGACCTGCAATGCTCAGGGCTTATGTTCATGGCCACAAATGCAATGTCCCTAAGGAACAGATACCCAGTCCCTACAGGTTCATTAACCCTGCCTGAGTCACACAGCTCCAAAGTGACCGCCTTGGGGTCTGAACCCAGCCGTCTGGTGCCAGTATTAAAGAAACATCTCAGTGTCCCTTAGACTGAGTAGGACACAGGGTGTTGGGGCTCAGGCTGTTGGGCTTGTGTCTGTCCTGGTTTTGGGGAACCACCCTTTGCTACGTTCTTCTGTGGGGGCTGGGCCACTGGTGGCTCCAGGCAGAATGAGGCCATCTATGGCCATCTGATCCTGAGCGGCACGTGGGCTGCCGGGAAGCCGAGGTCGGACAGCACTGACTGAGCTAGTGCTGAGGCTGAAGCCCACCAACCGCAGACATTTTAAACCACACACCACGTGGGCAGGCTGTGTTGGGGGACCGAGAAACCTTTGTCCTTAAAGCAACAGGCAATGAGGAGGGTTCCAGGCTTGGGAACAAAGTCTGCAGTCTGTTCCTCCTCCCTGCACCCGGGGACTGGTACCTCGGAGAACAGTCAGCTTCGCGTGAACTGTGATTTCCCCCACCGAGTTCTGGGCCACGCACTCGTACACATTCTCATCTCGGGGCGTCCGCAGCGGCTGGATCCTCAGCACTGCCCCGGAGCTCTCGTCAAAGTCGATGGTCTGCGGGAAGTGGGGGTGACGGGGAGTGGGGGTGAGGACACGTGGGGGACGTGGGGGGACACATGCAGGAGTAGGGGTGAGGACACGTGGGGATGTGGGGGGACACATGCAGGAGTAGGGGTGAGGACACGTGGGGACGTGGGGGGACATATGCAGGAGTAGGGGTGAGGACACATGGGGATGTGGGGGGACACATGCAGGAGTAGGGGTGAGGACTCGGGGGACACGAGGAGATCAGGGGTGAGGACACATGGGGGATGTGGGGGGACACATGCGGGGAGTAGGGGTAAGGACACGTAAGGGGACACATGTGGGGAGTAGGGGTGGGGGATGTGGGGGGTGGGACACAGGACAGGGACACACATTTGGGGACACACCTCAGGGAATGGGACAAGTGAGAGGGACCAGGGTGGGTTCCAGCCCAGCCAGGCTGTGCTGCTGGGGTAGGTACAGTAGCCACCTCAGACATATGGCATCCGTGAGCCAAGGGTGTCACATGTGTGTGGGTGGGGACACACAAGTGCACACACAAGATGCCACCCAGGATCAGTCACAGTTGAAGAAGAGCAGCCGAGAGACGCACACCTGACCATGCTGACTAAGCGCTGGGATGGAGCTGAGCCTGAAGCCCACATACTCCATCCTGATTACAGGGCATGAACTTGCGTGCAGATGTCTGGTCACGTGTGCTCCAGCTGTGTGTGCTTTCCTCCCAGGTCAGGGTGTGAGTTTAGACTCAGAGAAGGGAGCCCTGCCCGAGGACACACAGCACCGAGTGGTAGACTAAGGAACCCTGTGGTGCTGGGGAGTGGGGTGCAGGACGAGAGCTGTGGGCCCCACTGTGGAGTGGTGTTCTGGGTGAAGGGCACCCCACCCCAGCCCCAGCTCACCTCGAAGCGCTGTGAGTTCACTTTCTTGCCCTTCTTGTTCCAAGTCACCCGTGGCTTAGGGTCGCCCGTGGCCTGGCACACGAAGGAGGCCACGCCTCCCGACACACCGATCTGGTCCTTGGGCTCTTTGATAAACCTGGGTGGCTCTGGGGGTTCAGCAAGGAGAGGGGAGGTCTGAAGGAGGGGAGGAGGCAAAGAAGCGAGGGTCTCCCGCACGCTCACACATGCACACCCTTTGGAGACTAGAGTTCCCACACTGAGCCCCTAGAGATGCCTTGGTAACCAGAGACCCTTTACACCTGGACTCGCCCCTAAAACATACAAAATGTGCCTTAATTCTTTAATGAGACTTGTGGGGAAACTAAGGCACTGGCGGGGGGAGGGAAGGTTCAAGGTGACCATAAGCTAGTGAGGTGGCCCAGCTGGTACAGGCGCTTGCCACCAAGCCCTCCAACGCCAGTTCACATGCCCTGTCAAGCCCACGTACACACAGTAATTAACATGTGAACAGGCATCCAAATAGAAATACAAAAAAAGACCAAAGTCGGTATTTGAACTCAGAGCCCTGAAGAGTGGTGTGAGCCGGGGCGCAGCCCTGATGACAGCCTCATGGGGACTTGGAGGAAGGCTGGGAGCCCAGCTCTGATGCTCGCCTGGGGAACTGAGGTGGGGGAAGACTCTGCCAGGCTTCTCTTTCATTGACTGTTTGGTAGCAGCCCGGCCCAGCCCAGAACTGGATGCAGAGTGTTAATCACAGCTGAGGGGCAATCTCCTCACCAGAAATCCCCAAAGCAAAGCTGGGACACAACCTAAGTACCCAACAAAAGGGGAACAGGTAAAGGCGTGGGGAAGAGAGGGAGAGAGAGAGAGAGAGAGAGAGAGAGGAGAGAGAGAGAGAGTGCCAGGAGGGGGTAGAGGGAACACAATGACCATGGCCCTCCCTACAGACCTCAGCTTCTTCCGTTCATGGGTTACATGAGCTGTCAACAGGAGTGGCTGCCATGGGGACTGACCAGCCTCCCCTCCCCCTGCAAGAGGTCCCCTCCTGAACTCAAAGCCCCCAGGGTCTGCTGTATGTGGCGTGTCCCTGTTACAGATTTGGGGGTACTAATGGGTTTCCCAAGGTTCCCCTGAGAACTCAGAAATGATAACCCGCGGCCCACATCAGGTCCAGGCCCTGAGGTGACTTCGTCCAAGGCTGGGGAGAGTCACTCCAGCTGGTTGGGACTGCCTCCAGAGGTGGACATGCCCCTCATGTCCTCCAATCCAGTCAGCCCTGTGGAGCTGCCCCCTACTCACCCCTCAGTGAGCCCACATTTCCACAGCACCTCTCTTCCCTTTTGTGGCCCCCATAGTGACCTCTAAGAACATGGGCCCCTGCCCCTCCGCCCGCTGGCCCCTGGCGCTGAGCAGACGTCCATCAGTCCATCCAGCTCTGGGCCCTGAGCCAACCCTGCAGAGGCTGCTCCGCCCACTGCAGTAGACAGAATTTTCTGGTTCCTGCCATCTCCGCTTGGCACGCACACACCTGTTTTCCAAAAAGGAAAACCACCTTGGTCCTGTGAGGGTGGATGTTCTCTAATGGACTAAGTCCCCTCAGCACCGAGCCTGGATGGGCTCACCAAATTCTTACACTCATTTGTACAGAGGCCTAGAGGGGACACGTGGTCCCCAGCTCATGCTGGGCAGTTAGGGTCTAACCTAGTCCCACAGGGCTCCATGTCTGGGACAACGACTCCCATATAAAGGGGTCATGCTTCCCCAGCCCCATCCTTAGAAGAGACTGAAGTCCACAATGGAGGTTGCATCTTACAGAGGCTGACATAGCTGTGGCCTGGCTCAGCTTTTCCACTTCAGCCCATGTGAGAGTCAAGGCTGGGGCTGGGATATCTAGGGACATCTGTCCTGGCTCCCCCATGCCCGTCCCACCCACCTACCCCCAGCAGCCTGGGAGGGTCCCCAGGACTCAGAGCTGTTTCTATATCAGAAATTGACCATCTGAGCCCACCGAACACTTCAGCGCCGACCACGGTGGCCATAACCATCTAGGCTCCGGGTGAAGGGCTTCCAGCTGGACGGAACCATGTTCTGGGCTCTGGACAGCACAGCCTTGGAGACCAGACCTGGCTTGCATCTGTCACTCACTGGCCACAACACAAGCACCTAAGCCTAGGCTGGGACTGCTGTCCAGAACCACCGCCCTCCTCAGCATGTCCTGGACCAGCTATCTGGGTCCCAGGTGCCCATCCTCTTCAACTGCATCACCAGCTCTGCCCCCTCCCTACTTCCTATGAGGAGAGAGGTTTGGCCTGCCCGTACCCTCCAAGGCCCCTTGAGTAGGGGGTCTCCTACGCAATGATGGATCTTGGTGCCAAGCCCAAACTGAGGTTCTGTATATATCTCAACAATATGGAAAATGTGGCCCTGACTTTGTCTGAAGCACACCAGTCTCCCCTTTAAAAGATTTATTTCGTGTGTGCGCATGCAGCACCTTTGGGAGCCAGAAGGGGGCGGTCAAAGCCCCTGGAACAGGAGTCACAGACCGCTCTGAGTGCCCAGGTGGGTGCTGAGAATTGAACCCGGGTTCTCTGAAGAGCCGTTGGTGCTCTAGCCGCTGAGCCATCTCTCCCACTCCCTTTTGGGTTTGTTTTGGTTCTTTTAGACAGGGTCTCACTAATCAGCCAGGGCTGACCACAAACTCACAGAGATCCATCCGTCTCTGCCTCCCTCCCAAGTGATGGGATTAAAGGCAGGCACCACCACCCCAGACCAACAGCACTTTTTATTTCCAGACTTTCCATGGTCAGTCAACTCCCCCAGGAATGTCAGCAGACTCTTATATACTGACAAAATCCTGGTCTCCAGGCCCTCTCTCCCGAGAGCCCGTCTCAGCTCCTCCTGGCTGGACCTGACCTGACACTGGTGCAGTGGACACTGAGAGTCACCTCACTGTTACCGTGCCACCAGCGTCACATTGCTGTCTCCAGCCATTTACACATCTAGGCACCAGGCCTCAAGTGTGGGAGCTCTCTCTGTTTGGGCCGCACCAGGAGGCGGTGGGCTGGGGAGCTGCATGCACACACGCCGTGGACCAGACGGATGGCCAGGTCCACCCCACTCCAGCTGGGCCTCTTACCATCAGCGGTGCATCCTCTGGCCAGCAGTATGAGGAAGAGCCACACGGGACCCACCACAGACGCCACGCTGGGACTCCAGGTGGGCGCCATGCTTGGCAGTGGCCTCTGGCCTCTGCCCCGGTGGGGGACAGTGCCCCCGCCCCTCACGGAGAGGCCTCGAGCTGAGGTGTCCAGAGGGGCAGCAACTGTGGAGACAACAGAGTGGCAGTGAGGGAATGGGCTTCCCTGCAGGGGGCGCTGGGCGAGGGAGCCACACCCAGGGACCCACGTGTGCTGTCCTCCTGGCCCAGGCTGTCCTCCTGGCCCAGGCTATCCTCCAACTTGCTATGCAGCCTTGAACTCTGGACCCTTTTACCTTCTGCTCACCAGTTCCCTGGTGCTAGGGTAAAGACCCTGCAGGAACCTCCACCCACACACTGAGCCCCATCTAACAATGAACCCACTAAGCTTGAAACTTGACCTTCTGGCCTCTAGAGGCCAGTGTGGGCGAAGTCTCCACCCCCCAGCTGAACCCCATTACCTGCCTCAATACCCCCTACCCTGATAGGCCACAGCTTCCAGGGCCCCCAGGACAGCTGATGCTGCCTCTCCCCAACCGGGTGAGTCTCAGCTCATTAAAGCACCCCATCCATTGTCCAGCTTGGAAACAGCAGATATGGTGCATTGGCATTTACCCAGCAGCCTGCACGGGCGCCAGTCTCTAGCTCACCCACAAGGACCTAAGTTCCCCAGGGCAGCATCCCTTGGGCATGCCTCGAACCCAGGACCAGCTGTGCCCCAGCATCCTGAAGTTCACAGTCTACCTCGAGCTAAGGCAGTGGGGAAGAAAGGCCAAGGAGAGGCCAGAGAGTGTGACCACCACACCCCAAGAGGGCCCAGGCTGTGGTCTTGGGGAGGAGAGAGGCGCATAATGACAGGTGACCCTGTGATTCTGTCTCCCAAAATACCCAGCTGTGGTTGCCTCACCCAGCCCCGAAGGAGGGTAGGGCCTGCAGTGGCCAGTTCATGGCCTAGTGTGAGCCAGGAGGGCATGGATGGGGGAAGGCAAGGGGGGACATGTATACACATAGTCAGACCACAGTAACATAGTCAGATGGCGGGCAGACCTGGACATAGTCAGGCCGTGGTGGACACACAGATACATCTATCTCTGACTCTCACAGGCAGGCTGCCAAGATGAGGACGTCCCCACTTCTGTACCCAGTCTGATTCTGCAAGCAGTCAGACTGCACACAACACCCATGGACCCAATCTACTGGCAACCAGGCGGACAGATTAAAGCCCCAAATCACCCTCTCGCCTGGGACCCACCCTGTAGCCCCAGACACTCAGGAAGGAGGGCCATGCCAGCTAAGGGCAGGTTGCCCATGCCAGCCTCACCCGAGGCGCCTGTGTGTGGCCACAGCAAGGACGGGAGTAGTCAGGCCTAGGACACTCGGACAAAGCCTGGGAAAGCCCCTGGGGTTAACTGAGAAGCCACAGCCCACAGCCCAGGATGTGTAGGGGATGTCTCCAAGGTGATGCCACTCTGGCCTGTTAGGGTCCTGGCTTTGTGTCACATAGCGAAGGAGTGCGGTCTAAGGGACACAGGCAGAGGGGATGGGAGGGCACCCCCACATTCGCTTGAGGCATGATGGGACATGGGGTGGAGGCAGAAAAAGAGCAACTGAGGAAGTCCACACACCATCCCATGCAGATAGAAAATTCAAGAGTCTGTCACACCTCATTGTCCTTGAGGGTTTTCGGGGGGAGGACGAGGATGCTGTGTCACCCTAACTTGGTCCATCCTGTCCCAGGGTCTTTGTGCACACAACTGGATATCACATCATCAATCATTATCAGCTGGGGAAACTGAGGCTCAGGGAGGCATTAGGGCTCCTCCAGGCCGCCTCAGCTGGAGCCTGGGAGGCATCAGGACTGAGTCTTGCCGGCCAGCCACCTCTGGGGGCTTCCACACCACACCCCCAGGGAATGAGCAGGCGCCAGGCCACAGGTCACGCAGGTCTGGAGCCGGCTTTCTGTGCCCACGCGGCCCAGGAACATAAGAGGGTGATTATAACCCAGGCTGTGCAACACACAGGCTCTGGGTCCCCTGCACAGGGGCGTCTCCTGGAGCCCAGGCAGGCCTTCCCAAGCCCTGGAGGACACTGGAAGCTGGAGCCCCGGACAGTCCCATGACTATCATGCCCCATCCCTGGGTCGGAGACTCCAGGGTGTGGGGGTGTCCCCCCAGATCAATGGGGTGTCAGCCAAGAGGGAGTTACAGTAGAACCCGCTTGGCCAAGAGGCAAAGTGCCCAGAGGGCACCACTTCTCCAGCCAACTGGTCCCTCAGGCCGGTACCACCCATCCCCAGTCCAGAGCTTTAACTACAACAGATCTATTGAGGGGTGGACATCAAGGCCAGGAGTGGGTGGGAGCTGCCTGAGCGCCAAGCCTGGCCCCAGACAACAGCTGATCACACCTACTGGTCAAGGAAACAGAGGATCGGAGAGGGGGTTGCTGTGCCCAAAGGGCCAGGATGGAGTGGTCGACCTTCCTTGGCTGCCACCAACCTCTGCACTGAGGAAGGTACTCGGGCTGCTGGCTTGGTCTGCACTCTCTCCCAACTACCCATGATTCAGAGCATTGAGCCTCTACCAGATGCCCCTTCTCACATGCGGCTCCAAGAACACATCTTTCAAACTCTAAGACACCCCCCAGTCGGGGCTGGGACTCAATTCCTCTCTAGAATCCTCCGTGTCTCCCACCTACATCCACCATGACCCATTCCTTGCCTGAGTCCGTCCTGATGTTGCATGTTGTTCCTTGCAAGCGGCACACCCTTCCCCGTTCCCCATCGAACACCAGCCCTACATCCTTCCAGGTTCCCCAGGTGGAATCCCAAAAACACTGTCGGGGCACTGTCCCAAATATACTTTCCCAGCCCCGCCCCCCCCTTGCAAGAATTAAAACGAAAGTCGCACGCTTCGACGCCTACGCGTACCTGAACCTCGCTGGGCGCTTTAATCCACTACACCCCTCTGCGCTAGAAGGGGAAACTGAGGCTGCAGACAGGAAGAGACAAGAGTGAGATGTACGTCTGCTGAGGACCTGGGGAAAGGAAAGGCCCAGGCATGAAGTTGGGGGGTGAGCGGTGGGCGTGGCCCGGGCCCCTTTGAGTCCCAGGACCCTCGAGGTGCGCGGGGGTGCAGGCAGCTCCGGGGCGGGTAAGCGGGAAAGTTTCTGTGCTCCGAGCGCCCCTCCCCCTCCTGATAACTCCGCGATTCGCGGGCTCCGCCCCCAGGTGGGGGAGGGGACCGCGGAGCAAAACGGTCCCGAGCTCAGCCAAGTGAGGGGTGCGGGCAGAGTACGCGCGGGACCGAGGGGACCCGAGCGGCTCCGATCGCGCCCGAGCGTCCCCGATCGCGCCCGAGCATTCTCGAGGTCCGGCGCGAGGGACGCGGGGGTCCCCAGGCTCTTTGGAGGATACCGGGACCGTGACAAAAGCCGGGCAGGAAGGCGGCCTGTCCGAGCGACTCACCGCGGCTGCGAGATCCTGGCTGGCAGCTCGCCGCACAGTCCGTCCGTCAGCGCCTGCACAGCTCAGCGCGGAGACTTGGCGCAGGCTGCGGAGCAGCCGACGGACAGGGGGCGGAGCCTGGACTGCGGGGGCGGGGCCCTGAGGCTCCGAGGAAGGACAAGAGGCGGGGCTTCCGAGAAAACCGGGCTAGGGGGCGGGGCCTCGCAGTGGCAGACTGAGGGCAGACTCAGGAGAGGGCGGAGCTTCACGGTGACAGGCGGAGGGCGAAAGCAGGAGGGCGGGGCTGAGGAGACCCTCCCCTCCCAAGACCTCCCAGGGGCGGAGACGCCGATGGAGTTGAGACGGGCTGGCTGGGGGCGTGACTTCTTCCAAACTGGAGGCTCCACGGGGCGGGACATTG
>LOJH01013930.1:0-18236 GCA_001685095.1 Ellobius talpinus | reverse complement strand
AGAGAGAGGGAGGGAGAGCACATGTCTGCCCATGCATCAACCTCAGAGGCAATTGTGAGAGTTGTTTCTGTCTCTCATTCTACCCCGTGGGTTCTGGGGACTGAGCTCAGGTGGTCAAACTTGATAGCGAGTGCCTTTGCCCACTGAGTCATCTTTCTGGGCCATAAACAAGCAAACAAAACAAGCAAATAAATTTTGTGCGCAAGTATGGAAGGGCAGATGTGTGTGTGTGTGTGTGTGTGTGTGTGTGTGTGTGTGTGCGTTCTCTCCTGCCACCTTTGAGCTCAAGTTGTCAGGCTCGTACAGAAATCCCCTCATCTGTTAAATCATCTCGCCAGCCCTGAATGATAGCATTCTGGCTGTCACTACCAAGGGTTCCCGTTTGTCTCAAAACACTACGGATTCAACCCAACTGCAAGAGTCCCTGCAGTAGCTGAAGTTCCTGCAGTGTTCACAAGAGTATCTTCTGAGACTCAAGGAAGCTTCTGAGCCTTTAAAAAAGAAAAGCCATGCTACATACTCCAAGATACAATGGTCAGGACAAGCATTCCTGTCTCACAAGGGAGAAAGTGTGATGTGTTTATTACGAACCTGTCTGGATCTACAATCCCTGATGAGACAAACCTCTGGACTCACTTGTTAGGGATTGTCTATGTCAGGAGAGCCTTTGGGCTTGCCTTTGAGGGATTTTAACCTGTTTTTAACTGATAGGGGACTACCCGCCCATTGTGACTGGTAAGATCCCTGGGCAGAGGTCCAGGACTGTATACAGAAGAGAAAGTGAGAGGAATAAGCACCCATTGCTGGTTCTTGATGGTGAATGTGATATAACCAGCTGCTTTAACCTCCCGGTGCCTGGACTTCCCCTCCATGATGGACTGCATCCTTGAACTGTGAGCCAGAATAAACCTTTTCTCCCTGACGTTGCTTTTGCCAGGATATTTTTTTTTTAATCACAGAACACATAAAATAAACTAAGAGAAAAAAAAGGGAAGAATTGGACTCAAGAATGATAGAAATCTAGCATGGAAAAAAATCGAATCTTATAGCTTCATTTCTAGTATCTAGGGTACAAGGCATAATGATGTGAGATCCGCAGGGCTTAGGCAGTCTGTCCCCTGTGTCTATCTCTTTGCAGCCTCCATGGCTTCTTCCTTGACCTGGCTCTCCTTCTGCATTGCAGGCATATCACACGTTCTGGGATCGATATTAGAGATTCACCTTCATTCTCCCAGATTCATAGACTGTCTCCTTGGGGGATACCTTCACAGACTCCAAGTCTACCATGCTATCTGACCTTCCAGGCTTTCCTTCAAAATTTCTGTAGAAGCCTCTCTGACTCCACAACTGTTTCATCTGCATACCTACACACCAACTAACAAGAATGATACCCAGGCTGGCTCCAAAAACAGGCCATCTCAGATCATGAGCACAGTGGTCTCTGAGTGCCTAATGGGTTAAACACGGGGGGTGGGGGGGTTGAGAGGAGCATCCCAATCCCAGGGAAATGACTTCATAGTCACTTCTGGGAGTGGAGGGTGCTCTGAAGCTCTCTTCTCAAGCTAGTCTTTGGACCTGAGGTGGGCGACATCTTGCTGATTCCTGGGATGCCCTAAAGGCCTCTTTCCTGTCACCCTGTTGTAAAGTATTTGGCTTATTTTTAATTCACTAATTTGAAGGCTCACAACTAAGAACACACCTTTCGTTTCAAAAGGCAGTGCGGCATTAGTGTTGAGCCTGTGGAAAGGGAGAACAACATGGTGGAAAACCCACGGCAGAGCCAGTCTGTTCACCTCATGGCATCTGGGAAGCAGAGCATGTGTGGTGGCGGATTGGAGCCCCAATATCACCTTTGAGGGCACACTGCTACCAACCTCCCACTAGGCCCTACTCCCTGGGGCACCACAGGCTGACAACAAATTTAGCAGACCTTTGGGAGACTTCTGAGGATCTGAATCATAAACTATCACCTCATTCAGATCATAGCCATCATAACCACCACTTCCATTACCTTCTTCTCCTCTATCACCCACCATGGTCATTATTACTGCCACCACCGCCACCATCATTACCACTATTCCTACCACCATTAACTTCCTCACCTCCCCCTTTACTATCACGGCTATGGTCACTGTCTGATATCATCTTGACCAACATCACCATTACAACTCTCATTGCCACCATAGCCTCCCTCAGCTTCCCTTTTACTATAACCGCGATGGCTATCATTATGGCCGCCGCCACCACCTTCACTCACTGTCATCCCTGCTACCACCATTACCACCACCAGCAGCATTAACTTCCTTACTTTCCCCTTCACTATTACCATGACAATTACCATTACTGTCTGACCATCGTTATCTTTATTATCTCTTTCTTTATTATCACTGACATTACCACCACAATTATTATTATTATGAAAAACATCTTCTCCATTATCACCATCACCACTGCCATCACCATCACCAACACAGTCATAACTCCCTCACCTTCCTTACTATCACTATTGTCTATACCACCACCTCACTGCCACCTCTACCACCACCACCACCATCGTCACCATTGCTACCATCACCACCACCACCACCACCATCATCATCATCACCACCACCATCATCATCACCACCACCACCATCATCACCACCATCACCACCACCATCACCACCACCATCACCATCACCATCATCACCACCATCACCACCACCATCACCACCAACCATCCATCATCACCACCATCACCACCACCACCACCACCATCATCATCACCACCACCACCACCATCACCACCATCACCACCACCACCATCGTCATAATCACCACCACCATCATCACCACCATCACCACCATCATCATCATCACCACCACTACCATCATCACCCCCATCACCACCACCATCATTGTCACCACTGCCACCACCACCACCACCATCATCACCATCATCACCATCACTCTCACCACCACCACCATGACCATCACTATCACCAACATTACCATCGCCTTCCTCTTTCCTATCAGAAGTATCAGCATGGCTTCACCATTATTACCATTATGGTCGCCACCTCCACTACATCTGTCTTTGCTGTTGTCACCCTTCAGTGACAACCACTCCTGTATTCATCACCATCTTTGCTACAAAGGCCATGACTTTGGTCCAGTTGCTCATAACTTCCAGCACCCTGGAGCCCAAGGCTTACCTTTCCCACATAGTGGGGCAGTGAGATATTTTTCTCTTCATCTATATGCATTTGATTCCAAATCCAGTCTCTCTTCTGGCGCTGGAGGACAGGCAGCCTGTTGGGGGTGTCCAGCTGGGGAAGGTTAGGGCCTGCCATTGCTGCCACTGCCAGCAGGCCCAAGAAGGTGCCCAAAGCAGCGGCCAGCTCTGTTAGCCTCTGCATCCTTCCAGGAGGAACTGATCTGGGGAAAGAGGATAGATAACATCAGGGTACAGTGGCCACTGCCCCAGGGTGTGAGCGACTCACTCTAGGAACCAAAGCTTCTTTGCCTCCCCTCTCCTTTATCTGCTGCTCAGCTGAGCCAGACTCTGGTCTAAGTAGGGAAGGCGAGCCCCAAAACGATTTCCCCTCATATCCACATAGGCTGGCATGAAAGTGGGCACAGGGGAATGAGACCCCCCCGGAGGCTGGGAGGACACCTGGAACACTGGTGCTCATGCTCCCAAAGCACCATGGGGACACTCGGATTATTGCCATTTTACAGATGAGGGAATTGAGGCACAGAGAGGTCAACTTCACCTTTGATTAAGTGGTGCAGCTGAGAATGAGCCCAGACGCTGGCCACAATCAGTCACCTTCATTGAGAGTGCACCGTTTGCCTGGCTCCGTTCAGAGCGCTTTAGACACACTATCTCATTTAATCTTCCTCCCAACTTCCAAGGTTGGTGTCATTGTGACCCTCGTTTTACAACTGAACTGTGACACAGAGACACTTAGTAACCTCCCCAAAACACCCAGACAGTAAGGATCAGAGCCAAGACTTGGACTAAATCTGCGTGGCCCCAAATTCCAGTTCTTTCCTGATGCCTTCTGTGCCCTACCAGCTGCTGTGGGGTAGAGTTAAAGGCTCCTCCAAATAGCTCTCCAGCTCCCTCCAGTCTGAAAGCCCCTCTAGCACTGATGCCGCCTTCAGTAGTCTCCTAGGAAATCAATCCCAGATGTCTTCATCTGGGGGTTAGCCCCTCACTCTAGAACTCACAGATGCTGGTAATTTTAAAGGGTGGCTGGGGTGGGAGTTGAGAGACTGTGTACACAGGCTGGCTTCATAGCTTGTGGGTCCAGTGTAAAACAGAGCTGTGGGTCTTTTTTATATAAATAAGGAATTTTGTGATAGAGATGGAAGAATTTCAAACCACACAGGGGCCCCTTGAAACGAGGGCCCCGAGCAGCTGTGTACACTGTGCACTCTGGAAGGCCACCTGTAGACTTGGAAGGTGGATCAATTCCTGCCTCTATTCTAAGTTTCAAGAATGGAAAATTTCCATTGTCTCGTGGTGGTGGAGGCCATGTCCATGGCCATCACCATGGCTTCTCAGCCCTGACCTCCCCTGCCACCCACCCCGGGTCCCAGTGTCACTGACCTGCAGTTCCTAGGAGAGTATGAGGAAAGAAAGTGTGTGTCTGGAGAGAGCTGAGAGCCTTCAGGGAGCTGGGAGGCATGGCCTTTCCCCCTGCTGTTAAGGGAAGGGGTGGACCCTGTACATTGCAGGAGGTTTGTAAACTCTAGTAACATCATCTCTGGACCATTGGCGCCAGGCTGGCCTCAGCGAGGCCTGGGATGTCTGTGCTGACCTTAACACCCATGCTTCCTGCCCCTCAGCTCCTCCAAGTCTCTGCTTGAAGGAAGTGGACTCCAGTGTCCCAGAATGGGGCCCCGAATACAGGTGCTATGTGCCTAAAGAAAGTTCTCTCTCCCCAGACCTCGACTTCTTCAGTCATCAACAAAGGGGTCTGCCTAGAACATTCTGGGGGCCCTTGGAGTAAGAGACGGGCAGTGGACAAAGGAGTGGAGGAGGGTCGTGGGAGCAGAAGTCCTGCCAGGAATCTGGTCCTGACTCAGGGGGGGTGGCAGTGTGACCCTCTGCCTCTACCTTGCAGGCATGGCTATGTGAGTCATTTCCTTTTCTTGCCGGGGAAGAACTGCCAGGCCTGGGGTTTTCTGTTCCCCTCAAGTAAGAAGTGACTAGGAAATGGGAGAGTCATATAGTAGGAAGTGAAACAGAGAAGGAGGGGAAGAGTTCTCAGGCCTGGGGTCAGCCGAGGGCTAGAGCCTAAACTCTGCGCTGCTGCGGGTGAGCTCCTCCTGGATGCTGGACTCTACCAGGCCGTGGAGCACTGCTGCCCCGGAGCTGTTTGCCACACTGGGGCCGACAGGAAGATAAGGCAGTGGGAATCCCATTGGGAGATGCAGCTCTGAGGAGGAAGTGGCCCTCAGAGGCTATGGGTGCCCTTTCAGAGATACCCTTCTTGTGTTTTGTGGCACTGGGGTGTACCACTGAGCTACACTCCCAGACCTTAGAGAAGATTATTTAAGGCTGTGCCTTGAGTGTCAGTTCTGAGATGGCCAGGGGAGAAGGAGGATTTCAGGACACAGCATCAGCAGGATGAAGCCCAGATTTAGAAGAGCAGTTACCATGTCTGAGGAACCAGTGATGTCCCCTGGGTAGGAAGGAGATGAGTAACAAGGGCTAAGGCACCAGAGAGCGGCTCTGTCAGTGTGGTAGGTGAATAAAGTCCTCCAGATACCCATGTCCTCTACACGGGAACCTGAAATGTTACCTTACATGGCCAAAGGGACTTTGGGCAGATATGCTGAAACGGAGGATCTTGCTTGAGGCTTAGGATGGGGAGTTGACCCTGGACTACCCAGGATAATTCCAGGGTCTTTTGAAGATAGAGGAAGGAGGGTCAGATTCAAAAGTAAGATGTAGTTAGGCCTGGTGGGACGAGCCTGTAATCCAAGCTGCTTTGGTGGCTGTGGCAGGAGGGTCTCAAGATCAAAGTCTTCCTTGTCTGCAGGGTGAGTTCAAGGTTAACCCTGGGCAGCCTAGGGAGATCCTGTGTCACAAATAAGGATGTAGGTTGGTTGGTAGACTGTTTGCCCAGTATGCACAGAGTCTGGGTTTTATCTCCAGCACCCTGCAAATGAGGTATGGTGGCACATGCCCATAAACCCAGCATTTGGAAGGTGGAGGACACAAGTTCAAAGGTCACCCTCAGTCGCATAGGAAGCCAGAAGCTGACCTAGGACACATGAGACCTTGTCTCAAAAATAAAGTGAAATGAAACAAAATGTAAAGAGAAGGCTCAGGATGTGGTTTAACAGTGGGGCACTTGTCTTGAATATGTGGAGCTCTGGAGTCCATCATCACAGAAAGATACAGTAAGACTCCCCTGAGGTGCTGAGAGACTACCAGCTATGGGAGACAAATGGCCCTCAGAGCTGGAAGAGGTCTGGGCAGGAGTTCCGTCCAAGGCTTGGAGAGGGGTCACAACTCTGACTTCAGCCCTCTGATCTCCATTTCAGATTCCTGGCTTTTAGAACCATAAGGTGATACATAAATAAACACATGTGGCTTTAAGCCCTCAGATTTGGGGTAGCTTGTCGCTGTCATCGGAGGATTATAGCCTGCTTATTGAACTTGTTCCTGAACACACACTCCTTAAGTGGCACATGCCTATAATCCCAGGACTTGGGAGGCAGAACTGGAATGACTGTCAGAAACTTGAGACCAGTCTGAGCGCATAGCAAGATCTGGTCTCAAAAGAGCAGTAGCAATGATACCCTACCCAATCATTTTCTGAGAGTTTGTGTGGATCATGTTGTCTCTTAGATCCCTTCCCTGCTGTCACCGACCCCTGTTCTGGACCATAGTTTCCCCTGGGAAAAACTGGCCTCTGGCTGTGTTTGGCCAAGAGGTGTCCAGCGGGTGCTCTCTGGCTATGGGAGGAGAGAAGTAATTAGTCCATTCCTTCTCCATCCTTATGTGGTCGCATTCTCCATCATCCCAGCTCCCTGTGGGCAGCATCTGTGGGACTTTGTCTCTGGGCTCTGCATGTCTCTTCCCTTTTGCCCCTTCACCTTCCTTCCATTGCTGGTCTCTGGGTACTTCTGCATGCGGTGTGGCTCCTGTGCTCCCCCACCCCCCACCCCGTAGCCCTTGCTGGCAGTCGCTTTATGGAGCCTATATTGGACACTGAGTTCCCTGTGGGGACTTTGTATGACACAATGAGCAAACATAGTTTCTTTCCTAGGACCCTGTTGGGATGAGTGAAGGGTTCTGAGGGTTGACAACAGCCACAGGCTATATGAGGACATTATTATATTGGACTTTCATGAAGCAGAGTTCACTGACTCACAGGGGACAGTAGCCTGTTGGTGGGCTTTGGCTGGTCACCTAGAGTTCTCAGCTGACCTTCTCTGTGTCCAGCAGAGGCCTTGCTATGAGTTCTTGAAAAAAAGCCGCTGGCCCACAAGTTCACCCGTAAATAGGAATGGTCTCTGCTCTTTGGCATCCCTTACATTAGGGGACAGAGAGGTCTGCTCTTTGTCAGTCAGGCATTGGTGAGGAGGCAGGGCCATGGAGTCTGGGCACTTGGGAGGTGTGATATTGTAAGGATGTTTCCTTTCCAAAGCTGGAGCCTGGGGTATGGAATGATATAGCCTCCTTGAGCATGTTATCTGATTTAAACTTTGTCCCAATCCTTTAAGGCAATTACCAATAGTCCCCTTCGCCAACGAGGAAGGGAAGGCTCCATGGAACTTAGACTGGAATAGCCCTTCCCAAATCACCTCTATCTCCAGCAGCGCTTATCACGATAAAGCAGTTTTCAGTGCTTGACTTTCAGAGAGACCTCTTCCTTTAAGTTTTACACTTTCCCCAGCACGTCCAGGACACAAACATTCTCATTCCCATTTTGCAGGTGAGGCAATCAAAGTGTAGAGACTGCCCAGTGCACGATCTGCCTTCTTCTAACTTTTGACCTTTTACATATGGTCTCAGAGGGTCCCAGGGGACTTTCTAGTCCAGGAGCCACACTTATTTGAGTCTATTGTCTTTACTGTTAGAAATTTAGCAGAGGGGAAGGGTTTTGTAGGACAGCCATGTTCCCCCCTTTCTGTCCAAGCATGGGAGCTAGGATGATTGTGGTCTCATCAGGAACAAAATCTCCTGAAGGTTTAGCCCAGGTGACACTCTCTTTATGCCCCTTGCTTTCACCCGGGAGAGTCTCATCTCTCAGCCCTTCTTACCAGCTTCAGAAATGCTTAGGCTGTCTTTGGTTGGGATCAGGGTACCAATGAGATCTGGAAGCATCTGGCTGAGCATCCCAGATGAACAGCTGGAAACTTGTGTGAACACAATGGCCAGGGGACAGGAAGTGCCTAGTGGCTCAGCTGTGGGTGTGGGACATTCAGGAGTTGCCCATACTCTTTGCCATCTAGGAGCTGTGACGATGCCTAACTCTGGGGTCAGATAAAATCCAAAAGGATGACAGTGCCTGCTGTGCCTTTTGTCAGACTAAGAAGATCCCAAATTAGAAGACAGAGAATGTGTCAACGTTGAGCACACCCAGAGCCCAGGACAGGCAATGATCGAGTCTCTGAGAACCCGAGTATGGCTGAACTCAACTATGCCCCAATAGGTAAGGATCTTGGAGGCTCTTGGAGTCTATATCTAGAGTGACCATGGTTCAAGATGTCAGAGACAAGATAACCAAGCCAGAGTCTTGGGACCCAGAGGTAGCTCTGAAGGCCAAGATGTCTGGGCGTCCGAGTGGCTCTGTCTGCTGTTCTCTGGGTTCCCTTTGAGACTCCAAGCATAGTCCTAGCTATGAGACCTTAACTCCAGGACCTCCTATTCACACCAGCTTGATACTCCTTCCTATCCATGTCACGCTACACCCCTTCCCTGCAGGAATCTCAGAGGGTACAGATTACACAGTCACTCCCATGCTAGCACCTACCCTATATAGGCCCTGTGTCTGTGGGCCCGTGAGGAGGTGGACTCAAACCACACCATACACAAACATGAGAAGTGTGCTGGGAGGGAAGGATTTGAGAAGCTGGGTGAGGGCAGAACTGGCATGCAGCCGGAGTCCCAGGAGGCCCCCCTTTTTCTCATTCATCTACTATGGGAGATCAGGGAGAGCCCCCCCTTTCCCTTTGTCTTTATAGCCCATCTGTCCCTAGGACCTGGCTTCAAAGGGGCTGCGAGATGGGCTCAGCCTGAGTTTTGCAGATGACAGGCAGAAGGACAGTTTGGGTGCAGCTGAAGAGGGGCTGTGGAGGACCTGGTGTGACACTGAGCTTCCTGGGACTAGACTGGCTTTGTAGCTGAACAGATGTAGGAAATTTGGCTCCAACTAGAGCCCCTCAGCGGGGCATAAGGCCAGTGTCTTGGGTTTGCTCTCCCCTGGCCACAGGCATCTAATCAGAGCCTCGCTTCGGCCTTAGCAGATTCTAGCTACAAGGTTCTGGCTTTGGGAAGCTGTTCACTATCCTGGAGGGTTCTGCGGGTGAGGAAAATTAACTAACTAACTGATTGGCTGACTGACTCTCCCCCCTTTCTTCTCCCCACTCCTCTCTTTCTCTTTGGAGCCTCATATCCTTCAAGGATCCTGCCTAAATTTCCAATGGCCCTGCATACAGGCTTGTTCCCACAGCCACTCTACAAAGGGAATTCCTGTACAGGCCTTCTCCTTTATCTGGCTTATGGCCTTCCGTGAGGACGGGCTGGATCTGGCAGCTAAGTGGAGCCCCAGGGAGAGCCTCTGAGGACGGAATGCTCAGCCCCACCCCAGGCCCCTACAGACTGTGGCCTCCAGCCTGGAGGCCTGGGTCAGGGATGAGGGGCAGGGCGGTGGGCGGGGATGGCTCAGAGCATGTAGGGGGTGTGCCTGTGTTCAGTGGCTTTGGAGCCTGAGCTCTGTGTGTGGCCATGGGCAGTTCTTGCCTGCCTACCCCACATTTTGAGCCTCAGCTATCACAGGAGTAGAATCTCAAGGTACATGCGCGCGCACACACACCCTTCACCAGGGATTCCTATATTGTTTACTTGAGGACCCATGTTTACAACTGGGGTTTGTCAGTGTGGATATTGGGAGGATGGGAGGGCGGCACCAATCAGCTATGCGCGGGCCTCTTGGGGCGTAGTCCTCCTTTGAAGCTCAGTTTGGTCCTGAGACCTGTTCCTAGAGGTCCCAGACCTGCTGGTTCCCTGGGACTGTCCCCTGGCTTGGCTTATGGCTTCGCTCCCTTCCAAGTCTCCCCTGTCTAAGCTCTTCTTTGAGCTCCTGAGCCAGTTAGCAGAGCGTGTCCCCTGCCAGCCCCGCCATCTCTTCTTCTACCTTCCACCCTCCTACCCCTTCCAGCCACAAGGCATCCTGAAGGCTTCTAGAACGAGCAATGCTTGTCCTATCCCGGGACTTACCTAGCTTTGTTCCCTGGGCGAATGCAGCCCCAGGTCACCTCCTCCACGCAGTCTTTGGATTGCCACCAGCTCCCAGCCCGACCTCTGCTTCTTAGCCTGAGCATCCTCTGCCCAGAAACATTCTGGGTCCTACTCTGTGGCATCTCCCTGGGGCTCAGTCTCCCATTCTGCTTCTGATTTAAAAACCAACATGTGTATTTGCACACAGTACCATGGGTGGTCAGAGAAAACCCAACCTGTGGTTTAACTGAAAAATGTTCCTGCTTCTTTCCCCAAATCCCCTCTAACAGCTGTCACATTGCTAGCACCCATACGATTTGATTCTTTAGGACAATGAGATCATCTTTCATACAGGTCCCCAGAGAGAACGCACATACCCCTTCGTGGTGAGCCTCTTCAGGAATGGCTGCCACACTAGAGCTCACAGGCTGTTGCTACTCACCTCTTCCCACACCCGTGCCAGACATCACTAGTCAATCACCGTTTTCATGCCTCTGAATATTTAACACAACTTTCAAAATAAAGATTTCCAATAGGGCCAGATCTTGTTTGCAATTTGAAACTGATTAATGCTGAGTCTTTGAGAACTAGGGCATTCAGAACCATTGCCCTGACTTTTACAGAGAGGCTCAAGCATCAGGCAGAGGACTCCCACCCTGGAGAGCCTTTCAGCCTCCTCTGAGTTTCCTGACTTTGGCTGTGGAGCAATGGCTGGGCATCAGGGCCGTATGTTTTTGTCTGTTTGAACCTGCCCTGTTGCTCGTGGAGTTTGTGGTCTTGGATCTGAGTTTTACTACATTTGGGCTTCAGCAGCTGCATCTGTAGTGAAGGCAGCAAAAGCAGCATCCCTGGACAGGAGGACTTAAAGAGGTGAAGCCCAGCACAAGTGTTCAGGTGTCTTGCTTGACCTCCGCCTGTCCTCTCTAGTTTAGAGCTGTGCCTTCCCTTGGCTGCCTCATACCTGACCTCATTTCCCGGTGTTGCCTTAGGCTCATCTCCCGGTCCCCTGTTTTCTCCTCAGGATAATGTTGTTCACCATTGTCCACCCCTGAGCCCCATTTCTCCCTACCAGCCTGTGTATCTGCTGGCGGGGNGGGAGGGGAGTCTTAAGAACCAGCCTGACGTGGTGGTGCACACCTTTAATCCCAGCAGTCAGGAGGCAGAGGCAAGCAGATCTCTGTGAGTTTGAGGCCAACCTGATCTACAAGAGCTAGTTCCAAGACAGGCTCCAAAGCTACAGAGGAACCCTGTCTTGAAAAAACCAAATAAATAAATCAATGAATAACCATCCCCTGACACAGAGCGAGAGGAGGCTGAGTTCCTGCGAGCTGCGCTAGTCTTCCTAGAATGCCAAGAAGCGCTTTGTAATTTCTCCTCTCAATGCCAGCTTAGATCAGGGTTATGATGGGCTTTTTGTATTTTCCCAATAGCAGTAGAATCAGTCTGTGAGGGCAGTCCCTGGGTCCTCTTGGCTCCTGGTTTGTCCTTATGCAGGCTACTTTACTGTGGTCTAAGTCATCTGATGGTCTCTGAACTACAGGAAGGGGTATGGCTATGGGGTCAGAAGGCAGTGCTCTCTCTCCTATCCCCCTTCCACTTTATGTGACCTCAGAAAGTCTGTTTAGCCTCTCTGGACCTCAGAGGTCCCCATCAGTCATGTGAGAATTATTCATGTCAACTGAGGGGTACAAAAGAGGTGAGGAAAGCAACTGGGCCATGGGCTTGAGTTTTTGCAGGGATGCTGCCTCCTGTCTGTAGTCTCTGAGGTAACCGTGCGACCGTGAGTCATCTAACTTTGGGAGAAAATAAGTGTGGCCCTTCTGGCTTCCTGCCCCATGTCCGGCCCTTGTTTGGCTGCACAATGGTTGAGCTGAGACTACAGGGTGGGCAGGTTAACCCCTTCAGGGTACTGGGAACGTCTCCCAACTCCTAGCTCTGAAAGTTAGAGTTGGCAGGGCTCCCCTAAGGCTCAGCTGCTCCCAGGCCCCTTGGGGTCACCTGGTACTCTTCAGGCCGTAAATGACTGAGCTCAGGGCAGATGCAGAGAGTTTTGTGACTCCCTTGGCCCAACTGAGGACAGCTAATTGTTCTGGGCTGTTACAAACCTTCCTACTACTCAGCCCCCATGCCCTGCTCTGAAGAGCCTGGAGCCCACCCGCCTGCCAGATCCTCCAAGCTTTCCATGTGTCCCTGTCACCTGCTCTTGGAGCCTTGCCTGCCTGCCTACCTCTTCCTTCTAGGGGTTGGTAACAAGCACAGATGCCTGAAGAAGCTTGCGGTGTGGGTAGCTGAGTATATGGCCTCTCACTTCAGCTCTTCCTTTCATACGCTGGGTACCACCCCCTAATAGGAGGTGAGAAGGGGGCTTGTGCTTTGAGATTCTCCGTCATTATAGGATTCACAGGCACCTTCTGCTCTGGGGCAGTGGGTAAATCCACACATGATTCCCGGGCAATCTGCCTGTCACTATGAGCCATTTCCAGAGCCAAGGGTGTAAACCACACACTCGGACTTTGAAGATGTTTCCTCTACTTTAAGTTCTAGAAGCCAGAGATCCTGGGTAACCACATTTGCCAGAAATGAGCCTGGGCTGTGGAGGGATGAGCTCTAGGTTCAAATCTTCATCCCGACTCGTCTCCAAAGCTCAGTTGCTCTCTCTGAGTACAGAGAGACTCTATCTACCTGCTTAAGACAGGATAGCAAATCTAGTAGCCGTGGTTCTGGATTATTTTTCTGCATGGACCATCTCCACTGCTCCCCACAGATTGTGGCTGGAATTGCACCCCCAAATGGCCTCTCCTAATGAAGGTTTGGAGACCTTAGGTAACCTTCCCAAGGCTACACGGAAACGAGGAGGCTGGATCAGTGCTGAGGGTCACTGTCTCTAAGCCTGGCTTTTGGTTCAGAGGTCCTTGTCTTCAGGGCTTTTCAGCGACTTTGCTGAGCTACACAGCCACAGGGACTCTTGGGCTCTAGGCCCTGAGTATCTGGTATTGGGGGAGAAACGTCAGCCTGCCTTCCTGCCTGAAGCCACCAAAACATAAATCGGCCCCATGAGTCTGCGGGAGATGAGGGAAGAGATTTCATAAACACGACCCCCAAGTGCCCAGAGCGGAACTTCAGAATGCCCATCTTAAAAGTGGGAGACACCCACAGAGAGAACGAGAGGCCCTTTCAGCCATCCAAATCCCACCCGTCCCTTGAGGGACGATAGGGGGCAAGTCAGATCTTGGCAAATCTATCCCTTTAGCTCCATCCTTTGGGCAGAAGGCAGAGCTACTCTTGGTAGACAGGGAAGGGCAGAGCTATTGTTTGCCCATCCCACACAAAGTAGACCCCACTCAATTCCAGGGCACAGGCCAATCCTCAGCCCTAGCGTGCTGGGTGACACTAGGAATCCTGTCCTCTTTGAACCTATTATCCATAGAAGCTTCAGTAGAGTCTCACTGACTTGTAAGACTGCTGAGTCGTTCTCTAGCCTGGCTCTGAGATCCATGTGTGTTCTTCACACTAAGAGTTATATGCCCCTTAGCCCTACTCTGGTCCCAGAGGAGACTCAGGCTCTTGTCCCCTGGGAGGTCCTACAGTGCTCATCCTCCATACGTAAAAGTCAGGATCCTCCTCGTTTGGACTCAACAGAACAGGAGAAGAGGGAGCTTTGGGAGCCTCACTTACCGTGTCTGTGAACCGAAGACCTTCACTCCTCAGACTGTCTGTACAGGGCTGAGCTTTGTGTAGAGCTCTGCTGATTGCCTCAGGAGGGGAGAGGGGAGCCACACCCAGCCTGGGAGGGAGGCAGGTTTTCCAACTGGCCCTGGCCCACTTCCCCTTGGGATGGTTTCCTGTTATTGTTCCTTTGTGAGCTGCCTGCAGATAGGCAAGCCCTATGGTGGGCGGCTTCAGCCTGGTCAGCCTGGCCCTGCGGAGGCTGCCCTGGGTATTCAACTCAGACCTCAATTCCAGGTCTCACCCCTGGGGTTCTGAGTCTAGCACTAGCTGTGGAACCCTGGTCTTTTTCCAGAGCCTTCAGCTATACCCTGAAGGCAGGTATCATATCCCACCCTTTACAGTTCAGACAGCTGGGGCTTAGTGGGTCTGAGGTACTCCCAGCCGAACAGAGTAACCAAGACAGAAATCCAGCTACCTCAGTCTTTCCACAGAGCTGGTTTTCTACAGTGGTTCTATGATATGGTAGGATGGAAAGGGGGCTGTGGAGGCTTCAGGGCTGGGGTGGCTTAGAAATGGGACAATCACTTTAATCACAGGAGTGCCTGTGGCTTCTTCTGAGCAGGGTGGTGTGGGTTTCAGTTCCAAGGCACCAGCCTGAGTACTTGGGTGGGCACCATCTCACTTTATGAATATTGGGTGAAGTCGAAGAGATGTTGCTTTACTTCTGATGTGACTGTGGGCCACTCAGGGTTCCATGCCTTAGTTTACTCATCTGTAAAATCAATACAGTCATAGGCTTGAATCAGCAGAAGAGGAACTTAGAAGACAATGGAGCAGAAGGTGGTCCAGAGTTCCTGAAAATCAAGACGTTGGGGAGATGACGTCAAGGTTCTGTTTATTCATTATGGAGCGGGCAAGTAAAAGTTTCAAGGTGCTGGCCCAGACTAGCTGACTTGCAGTCTTACAAGGCAAGTCCCTAATCACCCAAGTTTCTTCATGGGTAAAAGTTTGGGAAGTCACCAACTTGTCCTGCTATTCAGTGAGGCAAAGGGGGACCATAGGAGAGCAGGCCTTTGCCAGGCATCAGCGATTGGATAGAGAAAGCACAGAAGGGGTGGGGAAGGAGAAGATTGTCTGTTTGGGGCAGGTGGTTTTGGAGATGCCCATTAGACACCAAGTTCAGACATAGGGTTGGTAAGCAGAGATGGGTGACATCCAAAGAGGAGCCAAGCTGGTCCTTGGGAGTTGGACCAGTTTATGGGGAGGGAGTTCTCATCCTCTGAAGTCTGTGGATCCTTTGCAGGATGGGAAGCTAGTGAGCTAGTGAGGCCAGTAGGCGGATGGCTGAGCCGCCTCACCCTCGGTAAGGGTGGGGCTAGGACAGCTCCGGCCACTGGATTTGAAAAATGAGGTCAGAGATTTGACCACAGCAGGTCGAACAAAACCCATTGGATATTGGGATATTTAGGGTGGGGGTGGGGGACAAGGAGGCCAAGTCAGTGTAGCCAGTCATTCCCTCCAGATTCCCCGAGAATTGAACTGGAACAGGGGCACAGAGATGGCATCTAAACCTTGATGGAATGTTTGGGTTCTGAAGCTATGTGAAGACAGATGGTGACGTAAGAGTAAGGAGGGCAGCCTGCTGCCAGGGGAGCTGTCCCAGGAGCTGAGTAGGATCCATAGTGTTCAACCAATGTGCATGTGCATGCGTGTGTGTGTATGTGTGAGTGTGTATGTGTGTGCATGTGTGTGTGCGTGTGTGTGTATGTGTGTATATGTGTGTGTATGTGCATATGTGTGTGAGAGTGTGTGTATGTGTGAGTGTGTGTATGTGTGTGTATGTGTAAGTGTGTGTGTATATGTGTGTGCATATGCATGTGTGTATGTATATGTGTGTGCATGTGTGTGTATGTGTGAGTGTGTGTGTGCGTGTGTGTATGTGTGAGTGTATGTGTATATGTGTGTGCATATGCGTGTGTATGTATATGTGTGTGCATATGTGTGTATGTGTGAGTGTGTGTATGTGTGTGCATGTCCATGTGTATACATGTGTGCGTGTGTGTATGTGTGTGTGAGAGTGTGTGTATGTGTGTGTGAGAGTGTGTGTATGTGTGTGTGTGTGTAACGAGCAAACATTAGCTCCACATTTCCTCTCTGCCAGCATCAGTTCTGTCCCCTGCTCTCCTGTGAGAGTTGCCTGTCCTGGGGGCTGCATGTTCAAGGCAGCCCTTCCCGCTGGGTCTCATACTCAGCACTGGCAGCCACCAGGGACAGGGCCTGTCCTGCCACCACCCTTGTCCTGGTGGATATGTCTGCCCTGAAAAGAGTCATCACTGTCATCTGTAAACAACAAATGGGCAAGCCTTGAATGTGCCCTGGACTCCAGACATGGCCGTGGAGGTCTCCACAGCAGAGGAAGCTCAGACCCCAAAAGGCCAGGCTAATGCTGTTGTGGGTCTCATGCCTGATTTCACCAACTTCCTGACCCCTGTTCCAAGGCTATAGGAGGCAAAGAGAACACTGGAGGCTGCCAGGAAGGCAGGAAATGCAGTGGGCTACTGGAGCAGATTAGGAGCAAGCTAGAAGAGGAAGGGGTGTGAGGGTAGGCTGGGAGGGCCCAGGGATGCCTCCCTAGCCAGATCAGGAAGAGAGAGCCCTGTGTGAGGAGCTGCGGGCTGTGAGGCTGGCAGATCTGGGGCCAGATCCTGTCTGTGTGTCCTAGAGTCATTCATTGGCTTTTCTGAGCTGCTTTCCTCACCTTGGGAGTGGCCTTCAAGTCATACTTTACAGGACTGCAAGGAGGGTCAAATGCACATTGGAAATCATAAACCCTAGAAGACGTACTGAACACGTGTTTCGTGGTGAGTGTAGTCACTGGGGCAGGGATGATGGCTCAATAGTCCAGAGTACTTGTTGCTCCTGCAGAGGACCTGGGTTCTGGTCCTAGCACCCATAGGGCCACTAATGACGTTCTCTATCTCTAGTTCCACAGGATCTGATAGCATCTTCTGGTTTCCTCCTACACTGCATGCCCATGGTGCAGACATCTGTAGAGGCAAAATCCCCAGACTCACACATAAAATAAAATAAATGCATCTTTAAAATTGAGTGTGGTCTTCAAGCCTCCTGCCTCAGATTCACGAGGTTGGGTAGAGGGGTTGGAAATGCAGATTCCTTGATCTCACCTGAGGTGGGTGGAGCCAATGCCTGGAGATGGAACCGCAGTGTCTACAGGCTGGCAGCACCCTAGACCTGTGGCTGAGCACTCAGATTCAGGGACCGCAGCATCTCTGGGTGCTGCTGATGCCTAGAGCTCTGCCCAGGACAAGCCTGGGGGTTAGTTGTTGTTGGCCTTGCTACACAGATGGGGAAACTGAGTCTGAGAGTTAAGTGCCATCTGAGGTCCGAGAGCTTGTTGTTTTGGTACAGTGCCAGTTCTGAAACAGACCTTCATCTCCACAGGGAAGCTCTTTACCCAGCAGGCTTTCCTGCCTTGCGACAGTATGTCAACAGAACTCTCCCGGGGTTTTTCTGTCAATAAAAATTTCCACAGTCCTGAGCATCAACACTGGGGCAGGAAGATGGTGCCCTTGGCCTCACCACAGGTGGTTGTTGTAAAGCCATGTGACCTCCACCTTCTAGGACCTGCCCGTGATCGAACATCTCCTGCACTCCTTTCTCTTCTGTTCGGCACAGCCCCTTGATCTCGCTGATCTCACCTCCTCTGTAGGGGCTTTAGGATTCATAACCTCACTCAGTGGCTCATCTCTCTGTGTCTCCTACCCACATGCACTTGTGTGGAGCATAGATGGGGTTCTCCCTCAGTGAGGACTTGGAGCTGGGCATGCATCAGAACCCTGTTGGGGCAGGGAGGGAAGAGTTACAGCTTCCCCAGGAGCCTCCCCTTCTCTGCCTCTGTGCACTCACAAGGGCTCACAGCCCTCTCTCATCCTTTCCCAGCCCAAGCGGCCTTGCCTGGGAGTCAAGGGATCAGCTGTGTCTTGCTATGTCCAGCATTACCGATTACCGTGAGTGAGTTTTTCTTTCCTTCTTGGTCTTCTTTTTCTTCTTTTCTCTTTTCTTTCTTTCTTTCTTTCTTTCTTTCTTTCTTTCTTTCTTT
>LOJH01013929.1:0-24484 GCA_001685095.1 Ellobius talpinus | reverse complement strand
GGCAGAATTACACATGCAAATCTCCCCGAACCAGTGTCAAATCCCGCAGAGTTTGCTCCAACTCCAAGGAGAGGGCATCAAGTACATACTATAGCTAAAGACGCCTTGCCAAGCCACGCCCCCATGGGACCCAGCAGTGATAAAAATTAAGCAATGAACGAAAGTTTGACTAAGCCATGCCTCTCTAAGGGTTGGTTGTGCCCAGAGATTATTGTTGTGCCCAGCATCCATCAGAGAAGTGATGTGCGATTCTGCTCTGTATGCTGTGAATATGTTTTATTATCATTGGTTAATAAATGAAAGCTGTTTTGGCCAATGGCTTAGCAGAGCAAAGCCAGGTGGGATATCCAATCAATGATATAGAGAGAAAGTAGGCGGAGTCAAAGAGATGCCATGTAGCTGCTGAAGGAGAAAGAATCTCACCTGGTAAGTCACAGCCTTGTGGCAATACAAAGATTAATAGAAATGGGTTGATTTAAGATGTATGAGTTAGTTAGTAAGAAGTCTGAACTAATAGGTCAAACAGTGAACAGTATTGTAATTAATATAGCTTCTGTGTGATTATTCGGGTATTGGTGGCCAGGAAACGAAAGATCAGTCTCTGCTTACAAAGAAGTTTTTGACTCTGGTTGGTGATATTTAATACAGAAACCAATAACCAGCCAGAGTTCCTAGACCAGTGATTCTCTACCTTCCTAATGCTGGGATCCTTTAGTTCACTTCCTCATGTTGTGGTGATCTCAACCATAAAATTATTTTCATTGCTACTTTGTAACTGTAATATTGCTACTGTTATGGATTGAAATGCAAATATTAGTGTTTTCCAATGGCCTTAGGCTACCCCTATGAAAGGGTTATTTGATTCCCAAAGGGGTAGTGAGCCATTGGTTGAGAAACTCTGGACTAGAATAAGTGATGGTGGAATACTTGACCCTAAGGGGAGTGATATATCATGCCTTTCAAGACTCTAGGAACATCAAAGAAGAGCAGGCAGAAAGATGCTGAGAATGAGCAGATGTGCAGCAAAATGATTTCTTCCAGACCCAAAATAGCCATTGCATTTAAGAACTTACTGCAGCTCTGGCTAACTGCATTCAGACCTCTGCAAGATTCCATCATGGATGGGGAGCTGCTCATGATTCTATGCTACTCCCTGAGAGACTATTAATGATTAATGGTAGTTAGGGGAGGGGATGTCACTTTAAACCCTGGCATAGCCACTAATTAGCTTCTAGTAAATTATCTTCCACCAAGGCTCAGGCAAGAAACCTTAGTTTCTCAGTGGATCACACAGAAAAAGAAGATATGAAAGTAGGAAGGGGGACTCATTAAATATAGTTAGAGTGGGAAGAGGGAGGGAGATGAGACAAGGTAATGGGCTGGTGAACAGTATAGGAGACACAGAGGTTTTTGGGCTTACAGTGAAGCACTAGGGGGACCAGGAACCTTAAGCATGCGATTGTTCTTTCAAGAGAAGCAATGCAGTATCTATTGTCTGCCCAGAAAGCCAGGAGCAGACATGCTCACTAGCCTAGAGACCTTCGCACCATCTGTTGCCAGGAATGCTTGCATCAGGTCCTCACCCAGACTCTTATCATAAGTTTGTTATTTCGCAGTCAAGCTATAGATCTAGAACCCTTATTTATGGACTTAACAAAGAATTTCAATGTAGCCACATTGTTCTGTGTTTAGCTTACTTTGTTCCTCGAAGATATTTATGTATGCTTTGTTGTACATGCAAGATTGTTTTAATTATTACCAGAGCAGATTTCACTAAATCCTGTTGTGTTTAAATATACCTCCAGAAATTTGAATTAACACAGACTACTGAGTCGTGATGAACTGAACTACCTTCTTGGTCCCTGTGGATCACCACTTTGCTAACTATAAAGGAGGACTGAAATTCATTATGAATGAAAACATCCAACAATAAAATAGATTCAAAAATTCACCCAGCAGTCCTTATTTCTAACCCCTTCTTCCAAGTTTTCTAATTCATCACTTGAATTAACCTCCTAAGCACTGAAGCCATCAGATAGCTGAGACCCTATCTGGTCCATCAGTGGAGCCTGGCTGCTCTGAAGAGTCAGAGCCAAGCAGCTCACACAGGGCCTCAGCTGTGTGGGCTTTGATAAGCCCTGTCAGAGCCTCACACATGCACTGCAAAGCAATTAAAACCGCAAAAGGGCTTCTCCCCCTACACTTTCTATTTCTTCCTCCAAAGTTGAATAAGAATGATTTGATAAATTATTCTTTTCAGAACTAACCACTCACAAGAGAGAGAGAGAGAGAGAGAGAGAGGAGTCACTCTTGAGGACACATTATTAGCATGAATTCTCAGAACACCAGCAATCATTTCAGATCCCCACAAGAGAGAAGGCAAGGAAATAAAGGATGGAGTTTTATCTCAAGGCATGCAGGGAACAGGGAAAGGTTTTCCATAGGCTTAGAGTCTGGCAGGCATTGTAGGCTGGTGGTTAGGACTTGTATTTATTTAAAGCAAACCTCCAATTCTACTAGTTAATGTAAAGTATGAGTGGAAAGAAGTGTTTGTATTCTGGGACAAGCAATGTGCCCTGCACTCTGAAGAGGGCAATAGTGTTATAGATAAACTGTGTGGGCAAAAAGTCAAATAATCAACACCTGTTGTGAAAACTAAACTGCATCTAGAGAGCTTAGCAGGGACTCTAAGGAGGATTCTGGACAGACAGACAGAAAATCTGGAGGGTGCACTGATAAGGTGACAAAAGCTTTGCTACCAAACCTGATGAGCCGAGTCTGATCCTGGGTACAGGACTCTTGAAAGAATTCCCCTGATCTCTACAGGTATATGATAACTTGCCTTGCTCACACAATAAGTGAGAAATTGGAATGTAAGGAAATCCCTTGCCCCAAATGAGGAGAAGACATGAATAACCTAAATGGAAATACAAAAGGTGCTTAACACACATATAGGCTGTACAAATAAATAACTCTTTTGTTAACAACAGTACACAATAAAGTTAAATTTTGCAGTCTCTCTTTTTTCGGTGAAGATAATGCCTCCGACCCCTAAACTACTGAAGAGAGCATAGTGACCACAAAATTTACCCACTGAATATCTGAAAAGCTAAGAATCAGAAGTCTCTCGTCTGTAACAGAGAACTGGGGTGAGGGGTATGTCTTTACACTCTGATCACATTTTGTTGAGGAATAAGACTGACAGAATACTAATAAAATGAATCAGTCATCCAGGAAGTTGATCAATTAAATGTTTTATATAAAAGTAAATGACAATTGTCATTTGACAATTATATGACATCATAGCATTGTGCCATAGACAAAATAAATTTCCTTCAACCACTTCTCTTTTATCTGCAAAGACACTTGACCCGACCAACTACCTCAGCCCTCTATAGTGAATCAAATAATGATTAGAATGGTGGCATTTTCTCTGGCCCAATGGAATGGTGAGACTTTCGGATAGAATGATGAAATATGTCTGACGTATCCTAGTTTGAAGACTGAGGATGGCTTACTCTAAGGAGGACAGGATAACACAAGGGAATTTAGACAACAAACAAACAAACAAAAAATTAAGGAATAAACAAGAAACAAAGGAGAAAATGTAGCTGTGAAGGTGGGTTAATAAATAAAAATAACTTTTTCTACCTCTAAGTTAAATGACCAATGCTACTTGGACAGTTGCATTCTATTGTGCTCAGCTTCTACCGTTCACATTTACTAAATTATGATTCCTTGATGTTTACCATCATCGGTATATTTATTTCATGGTCAATATAAGAAAGGGTTCTGTATATCAGGAACAAGTGATAAACAACTTACTGAGCATTAAAGTTGTAAGTGTGAGTATAGCACATGGTCTTTCTGGGAAACGTTCAGTCTACCTGATAAACTACATACATTAATATGTAATTTAAATACGTCTCTCATAGTGGAATGTTTGCAGGGTGGAATCAAATCCACACTAAAATAAAACTAAAAGATGAAGACAAAGAAGTCTTAGAAGAGATGAAGTCCTAGATGTTGAAGATAAAGGATGGTATATTTTATGTGGATAAGTAAAAGCACACAAGGATATAATAATATAACACAGAGAAAGTACTTGATATTATTGGAGAAAAATGTAACATATTATATAATATAACATATAATATTGCATAAGATAGTAGGGCGATAAACTGGTGCCAGATGATGGAATGTTGTCTCTCTACTTGGAGAAGTCAGCTTTACTTGACTTCCATTTATCATATAGCCTTGAGCTGAATGAAAAAACAGCTTACAAGGATCTGGGAAATGTAGTCTGCAATTAAGTAGCAAGCAGTCTAGTAAGAGACTGGTAGTTAGTGAGGGAAAACTGGAATGTGACAGTATTTTGTCCTATTGACAACTGGCAGCTATCAAAGAATATGAAACAGGGAATGTCATAACTATGCTCAAACTCCAGGAAAAGTGTTTGTGTAGAAATATACATGACTTTGCAGTAAAGAATAATGGGTTATGGGTATGATCTAACAGTTTGACTGAAGTGCTGACAGAGTTCTGGTTCATTTGGTTGCTTGGGCTCATCCATGTATAAAAATACAATAACCCCTTGTATGCCTTGTTGACAAAAGTTTACTCTGGCTGTTATGTCTCCATCATTTTAAATAATTTTTGCAAAAACAATGTGTTAGGATTCAGGCATTATGCTGGTTCCTGTCACTTGGCAGGATGAACAACTCTGGCCAACCCAGGCTCTGATGGCTGCTATGTCATTACATAGTCTGTACACAGGTGCAAAGGTACCTTTAAGAGATAAGCTCCGCCCACTCCTGCCCACTTTCCCACCACTCTTCTGAAGAGGCTGGCTGGTCCTTGCCTCTTCTTCCTCTTCCTCTCTATATTTCTCTTTCCCTATTTCCTCCCCTTTACCCTTCTTTCAATAAACTCCTCACTTAATGCTTGCCTGCATGGCATATTTGTCTCCCACCTGCTGTGAGGTCTCTCGCTCTCACCCACCAAGTTCTCCCTCATTCCTTTTACAACAAAATCATCCTTCACATTACCTATAAAAGTTCCAGGCCAAAGAATAGCTTCAACAAAACCTTGGACAAACTGAGAGAATAGCTGCTATTAAAACCTGAAGATCTTATAGTCTGGTATTAAGACTGATGAGAAAGAAGGAGTAGAAGAGAGGTTACAAATTACAGTCTCTAAACTGTGCTAAAATCTTGGACTGTTCCCAGCAATATAAAGTATCAAGACAGAAAAACAGGACATTGACACCATGAACATTGCTGTCGAAAGATGCCTAAAGTCTAAATACTAGACAAAGGACTTGAATTGGATCAGAGGTTAGAAAGGTGACGCTAGCAGCTGAATGACAAGTAAGCAAGCCACTAGCCTGGAAGCTGATGATCAGAACTAGAGTACCAATGATACAGTGATCTGTGTAAAGTCCACAAACTGAAAACTTGGCAAAATGAAAGGCCCTGCGTGTGTGATTGGCAATCCAGGTGAGAAGGACGGTAAAGGTTTAGTGAAGAAAGCAGATGCTGTGAACCGACTCAGGCCGGCCGAGGGATGCTCATCAGAATACTGTGCAAAGGGAGTAGTTGAGGAGCCAAAGGTACTGTTCCTAGGACAGGCTCTGAAAGGCCACATATCAAGAGCACCTCATCCTTTCAGTCCCACTGCTAACAGGTGATGAAACCTGACCCATAAAGCATTCCTGGGGTGTCGTTGAACTGGGGCATTTTACTTACTATGAATAGAATTCACTTCTAACACTTGGATTCCGACAGATGGTGTTCTCCTGCTTTTCAAACATGCATTCACAGATGCACACAGATACACAGGCAGACACACAGGCACATTCAGACATAGAAATACACACATACACACATATGCAGACACACACACAGCCTTTTAAAGTTGATAACTTCGTTAATTATAAAGAAAGTAGGAAAATCAAGAGACAGCAATCTCTAATGCTGGATTATTAGGTAAGCATCTATTTATGTTTATGCTTTGTGTACTCATGGTACTCACTGAGGCAGTCTTAGACACTGTAGTGGCAAGAAAAGTAAGTTCCACCTATTATTTAGTTAAAAACCATAAAATGCCAAACCTGAGAATGGTGCTAAATAGTTTGTTCCATCTTCAATTCTAGATCATGAATGAGATGGTATCCCTACCACCACATTAGGTCACATGGGAGACTTGGGCCCTGAACATTTTCTACCATTAGCTAGCTTATCAGAGACATTAAAGTAACAAAGAGAAATGAAAAGAAATCTGGGTTCTCAATTTTACATCACAAATTATCTTGACATTTAGAATAAAAAAGTTTACATACAAATCTCATTTTGCAAGGCTTCAAATGTTTGAAGACTCCTTTACTGTTACCCCATGCTAAATTCTAATTTGCAGGTTAAATGCTCAAGGATAATTTGAATATTTCCACATTGATCATGAATTCCTGACAACTGACCATTTTATGTACTATATGTAACTGTGAGCATCATATTTTTGTTAATGCTGTTTTTTAAAATCATATAAACAAAACCAGTATTTCAGTTGTGAGGAGAATCACTCAAGGAATTCTTCTTTAGGAGTGTCATCTGGGCAGCATGACAAATCAAACATTTTGTTAGGCCCATAAACTGTGGAGTACATAAAGTTAGGATACAGTATAAGGATATTCCCAAAAATGTTAACTCAATGATCAGTTCAATGTCTAAGAAAATAGAACTGAAATAATCGTGGGACTCTGCAATTGGCTCAGATGATAAAGTGCTTGTGGTACAAGGATGTGCTCTTGAGTTCAGAACCCTGCACATCCATGTAAAAGCTGCTCTTTGGTAGGTGGTGTACACCAGTAACATCAGTCCTGGGTATATATTGTTAGGAGGATATCTGGAGCTCACTGGCTTAGTCTAGCCAATCAGGGAGCTCCAGTTTCAGGGAGAGAGCCAGTCTCAAAATGCAAGTGGGAGAGCAATAGAATAAGACAGCCAAAATTGACCTAGGGCTCTGCAGCACATCTCACACACACACACACACACACACACACACACAGAGAGAGAGAATATTCAGTTTTTCTTTAAAATTTTAGATAATTTATTTAATATATTTGCAATACAATAGTGCATACCACAAAATGATTTTTTATTATTCTTCTTGATAACTCATCTTCTGGATGAGTCAAGCATGGTGACTCCAAGTTATAATCTCAGCACTCAAAGGAGCAGGATCGTCTGGTTTTTTGAGTCTGGTGTGGGATACATAGTGAAACCTCACCTCATAAAAAACAAACAACAAGATACATTGAAATTTTAACAAATTTATTTAGAGCATTTAGGGACTCATGTGTTGGGCACCAGTTTAGACAGCAAGTATCTCAGAAGTTCATTAGCAGAGAGAGGCCATGGACAGGGAAGAAGAGATGTACTTGTGGAAGCATGCCAAAGAAAGTATATTCTAGACACTAATGCAGGCAGACCAGAGTTAGCTTTGAACTGGTGAATGCTGTTGGCAAAATCTCTACTTGGTGGTTAGTGGCTTCTGGATGATGAAGCTTCAAGTTTGATTAAGTTTCCATTTGCCTGTAATTTGCTTATATAGGGACCCAAGGCACTGGAGCCATGTCAGCTTATTAGGCTTCCAAATGAACGAATGAATGAATGAATGAATGAATGAATGAATGAGTGAATGAATGAAGCATCTTTAATGTGGCTAAATAAATGAAAAAAAATTATAAATACAACTGCCCATCCTCACTGCTTTTTAAGTGGATAGGAATGAATCCTCTGCCCTCTGTGTACAAAAAGAAAACACCAGGTGTTCAAAGGACCTCTCTCTGGTGCAGGTTCCTGCGACCTCCAGACATTTTTCATAGAAAATCCTGTGTGCCTTTGCAATCTCTTTGTATGTATGTATACTTGATTTGAGCAGTCAGAAAATTTTTTCAGATCTCCCTTCTTGTTTCCCGGATTTGTCCATTCACTTTGATGACCACGATACATGCCACAAAGTTCATATCTGGATTTTTGCTATCCCTAGTTTGTTTGTTCTAACTTAGGTCTCTCTTTATTCCCACGTCTGATTACCAGAAGGGAAGGCAAAGTCAAGTTGTTTAATACACATTCTCTAAACCAGTCTGCGTGCTTTCTCACGGTCTGAGTTGCAAGCCCTTGTGGATGATGGGTCTCTCATCTGGTCAGTCCCATGGGCATTGGGCTGACTCTTCAGAAAATCATTTTATTCCAGGAGCAATCCCCAATCTGCTGGGTGCACTTGACTGTGGGCTCTCCCACCTGCGCCTTCCTTCATCCTGAAATCACCTTCTCTACCATGAAGCATTATTGTCTCACTTACTTTACCCTTGAACTCGAGGAGATGGAGCAATCTCTGGCTCAGTTTGTGTCAGCACAACTCATCCTGTGCCCCACCCCATGGCCAATGTGTCTATATATGTCCACACCAACTGCTCACCTTATGCTGCATTGTAATCTCTCTCTAGTCACTTCATTCTCGTTTCTCTCTTTTTGTTTTCCCCCAAAAATATTTTAAAAAAATCTTATTTAAGCATTTGAAAACCTTTTGCTAGCAATTTTCTTAGCAATTTCATTCAATAAAGCCTCAATGCTAAGGTAGATAGCTGCTAAAGTAGAAATAATACTCACAGTTGAATAGAATTTCAGAAGGATGGAAATATGGCAAGGCTTTTAGGAGGCAAAATTTATGGGCATCAGTGAAAATACTAGAAAAAGGACTGGTGTGTCAGCAATCCGTTTCACATTGACAAGTCTGTCTAACTGAACCTAGGCTTTCTATAGTAGGGATGGGAAGAGATTGAACCAAGCAGTTTCTGAGATTCTTTTCAGCTCTAACTTTCTATGTGAATGTAGGAAAATTTTGGGTTTTGGTAGGAAAAACTGTAGTCCTCAATGCAATTCCACATGGTAATCTCCAAGATTGTGGCTACATTGCTCTATATTACAATAAGGATTTATGGAATGCAATTATCATTATTCATAAATTGATTTTAAATAGAGAGATTGTCCTGCATTGTCGGGCCCAACACCATCCTATGAATTCTAAACATCCCTCTCTCCACACACAAACACACACATAGAACAAAAACAAACCAAAAACCAAACAAAACCCCAAAGGTTAAAAAGAATGGAAACATGACTAACTGAAGAACTGAGAAAAAAATGAACGCTTCACCAACCTTTGCTTGTGGAGCCCCTGATGAGAATCACAGTATAGCAGTGTGTTGAATGTAATCTGTTAGAGTTCTGAAGATAATCCAAGCACACCATGTATAATTGCTTACACACAGAACTGTGAAATAATAGATTTACTTTGCTGTGAGTTCCCAAGCTGACTGTAGCAGCACTGGAAACATAACACACCCTTTAAGATCATGGCCATGCAGTCAGTCACTGTGTCCTAACCCCTTCTGCAGCCAGCAGGCAACAACCGGGACATGTTCGGAAAAACACTTAACATCAAAACACTAGAGCGTCTCTGATGGCCATCTTAGAGATACTGATTCTAAGTCATTTGGAGGAAATGGTTTGACATCTAAGAATGAGGGCCGAAGAGAACGCCCTTGGGAGCATCCACCTGAAGATCACAGAGAAGAAATGCTAGGTTTGGGGGCCAGAATAAAAAGGTAACCAGAGAGATTGGTCTATAGAGTAGTCATACAAGACAGCTTCCATTATTTTAGTGGAAGGAGAAGCAATAGTGATATGGAATGGGTTTACTACCAGCTGGAGGAGGCATGGAGAAGTCTTTGCAGTAGGAGATCCACAGCATTCATTTTAGATAAGGATGATTTGCTCATCAGTGTTCAGAGCAGAATGATTCTAAGCACAAATATGACAAGTGATGCTTCTCCCAGCATATGTGGAGACACAGAACCAACAAACTCTATTATTATTATATTTTTTTCCTGAAAGGTGATTGTACTCCTAGGTTGTGCACTGGCATGTGACATATGGCAAACAAATAAGCAAACAAACCTTAATTGAGGGATAGTAATCTAATCCAGGAAAAAGATGAGAGCTTGGAGAGCTCCTATCATAATAAGGAGCAGGGTGAGCTTCTAGCTGAATTTAGAGTTTTAACCTAGGGGGAAGTGTGGATGGCCTTAATGATTATTGGGAAGGAAACGAGGAGAGGAGAGAACCCACCCTCTTGACTGTATCACTTCCCCACTTAAATCATCAAGTTCAGTCTTGTTGACTTTAAAATACCACCATGTTCATCTCCTGAGCACAGAAGCTAGAAGTCAGAAGTTCTCACAGCTTACCGAAGACTATGCAGCAGGTTGGAAGTGTGGAAAGTTTTCATATTCCCTTACTTTCTGTTGGAGACCAGGTATCTGGAAAGTGCTATGGCATTAAGAAGAACTTCTGATTTCAGAGCCCAGTCCCCTTCTACACTGTATTACCCCTTTAAACCATGCTTATTTTGGATGTAAGTTCTTTCATAGTTATCTCTGTATGCACTGATCATTTTACTCCCATGGCAGTTCTCATGGGGTAAACATTTTATTCCCATTGTAGGGATAAGGAACGTGAGGCTTAGGGTATATATGAAAGCTAAGTCCCTGTACACAACCAATCAGAGTTAGCAACTTTTTTCACTTTAAGACTTCCATATCAGTGATATCATAGCCACGTTGATTCTCTTATTACTTTAGTGGTTTTAACATGTCTTCATGTACTGGTTTACCAGAATGTGATCTAAAGCATCAGTGTGTCTGTTTCCTACTTTGCACCATCAGAAGCAAGAACTATTCAGTCTGTATTTTGCTCTTACCTGAGTCAGAAGCCTCCGGACTTCTTACTCACAGAAATCACCTGCTTTAGGTGCGGGATGTTAACATCGTGTGTCTTTACCTGAACTTTAAGACATGGAGTTGGTGAAGTCTACTGATGCCTCAAGAAGACTTAAAGCTTGTTTCAAAAAGTTGAAGAGGTTAATTTGTGTGTGAAGATAAAGGATGCCCTGGGGAAATATGAAACAGCAAGGAAAGAAGACAAGAAGTAATAGATGCTTTAGACCAGAGAGAAAAGAAAATGGAGACGAGAATGGAGATAAAGAATGGAGAGAAAACAGAAAGAAATGAGAGGAAAATATGGAGGTTATAATAAAGGAATAGATTCTGCAAGAATATGGGATCTACCTAACATTTTCTGTTTGGATTTATAGCTTGTAACACAAGATGGAGCCCATACATGGCACCATTATCAGGGCTGAAAACCTGTGGTTAGATAGATCACAGACTCTGAGGAAGAACATAGTATTATTATTATGTTAAATGAGTATAGTATTAAACTCACTCTTAATGACATAGCTCTATACCCATAGATATTGCATCTCTTCACCATCGTCAATGTAGAACATTTTTTCCTACTTTTCTTTTATTGAAAATGGTTTTTCCTTATACAGTGTGTCCTGATTATGGTTTTCTCTCCACCTACTCCTCCTAGATCCTCCCTACATCCCCTCCCATCTGAATCCACAGCCTTTATGTCTCTCCTAAGAAAACAAACAGGTATTTAATGATCCCTTGTGCAGTAGATGCTGGTTAACACAGAGATCCACTCCTGGTCAACATGTAGACGATAAGAGACTCCAGAGTAATAAGCAAAATATGGGGCACCTGTATCACCCACCCTGCTTCCAAGGATCAGGAGTCGTCTTGGAAGAGGTGCAGAAAGATTGCAAGAACATACAAGGGCTGCACCAGCACCATACTGACAAAATTACAGAATGAAGGGGAGAGTTGAGCACAAAGTGCTACTTCAAACTGAGAAAGCACTGTCATTGGATAGATACTGAGAGAGACAGGGTCAGTTTCCTTTAAGGGTGTGGTCCCTAGAAGGTTGTTTAGGCTCCAGGGGATCATCCCATACCCAAGAATATTTGTGTAGCCCAAATTAGACTCCACAGGGGAAAAAGAAGAGGACAGGAAGGTGAGTGGTTAGAGAGATGAGGGCAGATCTTGGAGGAGTTGGAGGAATGAATGTGATAAAAATAAATTATACAGGATTCTTACAAATTTAGCAAATACACCGTTTTAAAGGAGAACTAATAAAATGAGCAAATAAAAAAGAGAAATGATAGAATGCTCTCTAGGATCATCTAGCATTGCCCTGTTTCTATTTATCAGACAATTTATTAGATCGAACACACCTAAAAATTAAAGGTTGCTTCTATCTGACCTTCAGACACCACCTTTTGATGCCAAATTTTTCAGAATGAAGATGTAACTCTGCAAGTATGCATGTCTGCTATTTCCTTTTATCCCTGTGTCTGAGCTGTTCTACCCCCATCTTCAAAAAGTCTGATGGAATAGGAAGAGGAAAGGAGGAGGCTAAGGGAAGGTTAGAGGGTTCCATTTGTCACCCTGTTAGGAAGGGCGGGAGGTATGGCAGCAGTGCCTGGGGAATAAAGCGCTCCAATAATATCTAGGACAACAATGGCCACATCTGGCCTTTGAAAATGACAAAGAATCCGAGGTAATAGCTAACACTCCACAGGATTGTAATACAGCAAATCAGAGGTAATATCTAATACTCCACAGGATTGTAATACCTGCAGTTTAAGTGGTGAGCACTAATTTCATGCATCTATCCTTACATATAAGCACAGGAACTAACACATGAGCAGTTATTTCTCTCAACACTACCGTTCTGATTCCCAAAGCTCCCTACAAAAGCAGTTCACCAGGGTTTTGGCAGCAGCCTCAATTGTGAGATGGAGGCTCCCTCTACTGGAACAAAGCTTTGTTGCAGTAGGTATGCGTTCCTAACCCACTCTGTATTGCTAATTCCTTGTGACTAATGTTTGACTATGGCTAATGAAGTAAGTGCTAGAGATAATACCTAATTAACACACACATACATACAGTCACACAGTCCACTGTCTCGCACACATATACACACAGTCAAACTCACTTTGTGGCATTCACAACACACACAACCATGCACATGTAGTTATTCACACATGGCTGAATCTTCTCTGAAAGTTCGCATGCAATGATCTACTAAGAATGGCAAGGGCTTTGACAGTTTAAAGTTCTTACTGTTCTTTTGGAGGGCCCAGTTTTGAATCCTGGCACCTACACAGAGGTTCACCACCACCTGTAATTCCATTCCTAGAGAATTTGACGCCTTCTTCTGGCCTCTGTAGTCACTGTATGCACATGGAACACAAGCATATACACAGGCACCAAACCCATACACATTAAAATAATTAAAAAAACCCACAGTGGCAGCATTTGTCTTTTATTTCCTACGAGCTTAATCGACGCAGATGTAAAGAATCATTTGCTTATTTCTGTAACTAAACTAAAAATTAAGGCTTGATTTTCATACCACTCTTCTCCAGTTATTAATGGAAAAGCCAATTATTTTACATAAAATTTATATTACTTTAGTTTACTTAATTAACATCTCAGAATCTTGGATTTTTGATGCCAGAAAACAAGGTTTCCTAGGCTTATAGGAATGAACATTCGAAATATCTGTAAATCACACAATTATTTCTGGCACAAGTCTGTGTAATTCTCTAGCAAGTGTATAAGTGATAATTTTCTCTTTGTCTCTGACCTTCCTTAGTGGCCAGGTCAATGGATTTAAATAGAAGCATGAGACTTGCAGTAACTAAAACAGGAATGGTTGAATTATTTTAATTGAAACATTCTCTTGACATTAATAAATATGTGAACAGCGTGTTTTGTAATGCAGCACTGTGTTGGAGGATAAGCACAAGAGTGAATATGATGTATTGCCTTTCCATCCCTGAAGGCATATGGAGGGCAGAAAGTGTACCGCTTCCTCTGTCCCTGCTCTATGGCACTCATACTCGTAATGATTGCCCAGTAGGCACATGCTCAAACAACCTTTAGTGGTCGCCTTCTTCATTCATTCATCTTTAAAGCGTAAGATGCACCTGCTCTAAGCCAGGACATCTGTTACCAAACCCGTGCTTCTTTCTCCACCTGTTTTCTCTTACCCACAATTCTATCAATGCATTTTGGTGGCACTTCTTTGTCGATGGTTATATTTTTGTGTTGGGAACTCCAAAACAAGAGTGGTGAAGCAATTGTCCTATTTCATGCTATCACCAAGGTCAATATTTCTAATTTTGAACAGTCGTACCTTTCTTAATCCATGACAAAGACCAAGGAATCTTTACCAACAGAGAGAAATAAAAGGACCCACTCCAGTCAGTTAAGCCTAGAGAATAATATCCATTCTCTTAATTTCTGTATTACACAACCAAGTACAGGAGAAAGAGAAAGGAGTCTCTGGATCAGTGTGTTGTCCCCTGTACTCAGTAATTTGTAATGGCAGTAGAGAATCAAAGGCTAGTGTCCAAGTCTGATGCACATTCCATTTCTAGGAATTTCTTTTAAGCATACGCTACCCAAAAGGAATGTATTCTAGATTAATATGATAGAAAGAAAGTAGCAAGTGTTACTATCACACACCATGTATTTTTTCCCCCACAGAAGCCTTCACCAAGTGGAATATCTCCCTTTTTCTTAGTGATTCAAATATGTGGATCTATACCAAGACTCCCCAGACCGTGGCAAAATGTTTACATCCTACACTTCATCTTGCTTGAGGTGAATTTTTGCCCTTGTTAACTTAAATATATAGAAGTTTCAGTTTAAGTGTCACCATATGGCTTGGACTATGCACCCCATGAGGGCTACAGTGACTGTTCTTGACCTCCAGAGGCATGCTCAGCACTACTGCAACTGCCTAACATAACAGGCACGCAATCCATATTTGTTGAATTCAAACTGAGCATCTCAAAATATTTTATTTTTGATCTACTATTGTGATCTTAGTAATAGCGAGACTCTGAAATAAATGAATGAAAGTCTCTAGGTTTCAATAGATTTTGAATCCATACAGTGTCCCAAAGTTTGGTTTAAATTGTCAGCAGCAAGAGTGAGGTTGCATGGATTGCACCATCCTAGTGATTTTCTGTCATTTTGTTCCGAAGGTCTTTCTTTCTCCTTGTGTTTTTTTTTGAGTGTTGATACTTGTTTTTCTTAGTTACATGTTATAACAAAAAGAGAGCAATTGAGTCAGACATCCTCTGCCACAGTTAGAATTTCAGTGTTGATGTGCTTTATCTATGGACTCTGATGAAGAGGGAAGTGAGCCAAGCCCATAGTCACTCCCAATATCCATCTCCATCTTCGGTGAGCTGTACTTCACAGACTGACTATGTGTCTGTTCTGATGTATCTGCCTAGTAAACTTGCCTGCCTGGAAGCAATTTTGATTTCTTTCATCTTAGCAATGCATAGAAGTCACAAGTGTCCTTCCACTTCTCTCTTGGCATAGAAAAGATAATCGTAGGGACCAGAAGGATCAGGAAATGGTCTATTCACTCTGCAGGACAATCTGCTATGATAAATCATAAATTAACCAGGGATCCAGTCCAGAGGCTAGACAGAGCTGACAATCACCCCAAAAGTCCACAACCAGAACCAAGGCCACAGTAACAAGTTGGGATGGGTGAAGGGGCATCCATACAGTAAGAACAGAGTATGACATGTTCTTTCAGACCAATGAGCAAAGCTGGGACACAAACACCATATTTAGAAGAATAGCAACTCACAGCCATTTTCTGTTTGCTTTGATATTTATGTCTTTCCACTGATAAGCCAAATTCTTTCTTCAAACCTCATGGGACTTGCTTACTTAGTACCCGTTTCCCTCTCTCAACCGCTTTTCCTCTCTCTGTCTTCTTGTTTCCGCCCTACTCCTTCTTTCATTATCCTCTTTTTTCACCCTCTTCTATCTTCTCCCAACTTCTCTCATCTGTCTCTTCCTCTTTCCCCACCACTTCCTCCTCCTTCTCTTCTTCTCTGCCCCCTTCTCCTCTGCCTGGTTTAGTTGGCGAGAATTTTGTTCGCAATATAACTTCTTTACCATTATACAGGAAAAAAGAAAAGAACACTGTTAAGAGGGTTTTTGATGGTTGACCCATTAACTATACAATCCATTAGAATGATAGGAAATATTTTGAAAAATAGCTCAGAATTGTACATTTATAACCTCTATTCTCACAGAAATCTATGACTTTCCAAAGCATTTACACACTGAAAACCATATAGTCCATGTGTTGGTGATGGGAATACAGTCAGGGTGTTTTTTTATCTGTAATCCATTCCTCCCAAACAGAAATGTCATACTGAAAAAAAACCCTAGAAATTTAAATCTGAGACTAAGAGGAAGATGACCTATCTAACTGTATAGATGATGTGTGAAAGGTCATATCTAATATGATTTAATAAGACACTGATTTGAAAAGAGACTGTGAGTTGACCCCTGAGAAATGTCAACATGAGAAGCTGGGAGGAGACAAAAAAAGTAAGTGAAAGAAGCTGTGAAGAATAGATGGAAAATATAGTGATAGCATACAAAATATGATAATATAAAACAACACAAGGAAAAGACCATGAGGAGAGTTCCAAAACAACTCTGCTGAAATCTGCTTAGAGTTATAATAAAATTAGGATTAAAAGCTGTTGAAGTTGGCAATGTGTTGGCCACTGGGGAATTTCAATGATAAACATGACAGTGGAATTAGGGGTGGGGTGCATGCCAAGCTGGACAGAAACAAATAATTGAAGGGCAGATATCTTTTATATTTCAAATGCAATATGATAAAAAGGAACATTTATAATACTGAGTGATAAGTGGGAAAGCGTGGGAGCATTATTTACTTGTTATGAAGCTCATTACAAAGTTAGGAGCCAAGTTTAAGGTCACTGCAGAATCTCGGGTGTGTGTCCATTTGCCTTGCTTACTACTTGTTCAAATGTTGATGTCAAAGATACAAGAAAAAAGAGAGCAAATGAAGAAGTATAATTTGTTTCTGTGTATAATAATACATTGAACTATGTCTCCCAAAAGTTAAGGAATGAAGATTGAGATATTTTGAAGAGATGCATTTTTAGAAGGAGGAGGAATGATGCCCTTATATTAACTAGAGGGAAGATAACATGATTTCAAAAGAAAGGAAAATTCATGGATTAAGTAGTACAAAGGTAGACAAGGGGACCTATCCTGTTTGGTTACTCGTGATTTTTTATTTTTACTTTTATTTTAGGAGAAATCTGTTTGCAGTAGCAGTGCAATGTCCTGTGAAAGCAAATGCTGACATATCTAATATATGCTTCATGCTCCATAATTAATAAAAAATGTATTGAAATTTTCAATTAGCTATGGTATATGGCACTTAGGTTTTGGGGGGTTAGCATATTATCAAAGTATGTAACTCCAGATAGGGCAATAAAACAAATGTAAAGGAATGCTTAGCAGCTACAACGGAGGACACTGTTCTGGAACTCTAAAGAATATTTGTCTTGGGCTCCATTCTGGATTGTATTACAGTACTGTCAGGATCTCTCCTGATGGTATTGTCAAGGGCTGTAATAGGTGCTAATTGGGCTATGCAAAATGTGAGCATGCTGCATCATTTATATGTATATCTTAAATATGTGACAATATAGCAGAAGAAATGGTGTCTGAAAAATTTATCATGTTATGATAATACCTGCTTTTAATTATACTACAGATAGAAGAGTATATATTTTTCATTTATACAATGCTGCAAAGTTTGCAGTTAACATCAGTTTACTACATATATTCATGTTGTTGCTTGTAATACAAGTATTACAGATTTAATGTTAAGTTACTGATGTTTTGATATTTTTGATCATAGTATCTGAAATTTTTTCAGGGGACTCAGGCATTATTAATACTATTCAATATTTTATCCTTTGCTGTGCATGGGTATTTTGCCTGCATGTATGTCTGTGCACTGAATGTGTGAAGTGCCTGAAGAGCCCAGATGAAGCCATTGGATGCCCTGGAACTGGAGTAACATAGGTTTGTGAGCCACCATTTGGGTGCTGGGACCAGAACCCAGGAGTTCTTTTGAAGAACAGCCAGTGCTCTTAACCACTGAGCCATCTCTCTAGCCCTATCCAGTATTTTTATTAACACTTTGAAGATAAGGCAGTTGTAATGTCATTGAGGAACCAACTTTTTTGTGCAATTTCTGTTCTACTTAAAATTGCATAGTAAGGAAAAGAAAAACTGCCAAGTTCTCATATTTAATTTATACAGTGAAAACCTATATAATTTAATCAACCATATATATAATATATACACACACAAATTTGTATGCCTCTAAGTGTTAGAGTATTCATCCAACAAAGTATTGCACTGTAATAGAAATATTAGAATGATAAATATATTTAATGTTATTTTATAAAGCTTAAAAATAAGTAAAGTGAAGTAACTTACTAGTCAAATTTATATGACACAACCCTATTTTTATAAAGTAAGACAATCATAAAATTAAGCTTAGAATAATGGCTCCCTCTTCTGTCAAGAGAAAAGTGAATTTGAATGCTCACATGTTTACGGAAATTTAAGTTGTCTTTTCTTGCACAGGATATTCATAATAAAAGTTTGTTTTTATGACTTATGTAAATACTGTATATGGGTCAATATCAATAAACATAGATGATAAATTTATATTGGGCTAAAATTTGATAACAAATTGAAAGTCACAATATTCATAGCAGTTATGTTCCTGATGAGTAGAAAGCAAGTTGCGTTTAGAAACTTGAGTCACAATTCTCAATAACTGAGGATTTACTTTATAGGAAGCAATCAATAAGCACATAACATCTGGAAGAGAACATTTATGTCCCACTCTGCATTTCGTATCACTAAGTTGGCATCTTTTCCTAAATATCTTCATATGCTGTATGTGGCAGCTAGTACTAACATAGCAATGCCAAAGAAATAACCATTGCATTGGTGCTCTAATTAAAGATCAGACAATCTAGAAGCTGATGCAGAATGCTCGTTTCTATTTATAGTATATGCCATTGTGCACCTAAGTATTATTACAGATTCCAGATTAAGCCATGGCATCGTTTTGAGATTACAAGCTTTTTAAACTGTTTTGAACACATGAATTTTTTGGTTCTCATAATTAAAAAGTCAGAAAAGCTTAAAGTATAAATTAAGAGTTAAGCCAAACTGAACGCAGTTACTACTTTGTCTCTCAGAAATCCCAGTAACTCTGGATTATACCCAGGGATGCCAATGAAATGATAAGTTTTATTTCTCAGCACTTCCTCACCTCCACCTCCAAAAGACTATTTCTCTAAAGTTTTATGAATTGCTGCTGAAATTCTTCTGGGAGAATCACGATAATTACCACTGCTTGTGCAGAGTTACAAATCGACTACATCGATTTCAGCCAAAAGATACATGCCTCAAAAATCCATTTATCTTCCATGTGAAGCCCGCATGCAATTATCCAGGCAGACAGGGCTTCTTTCCTAGGTGGGGAGTTAGACACCAAGAACAACACCTCATCTCTTGTAGACTTTCACTGTGCTTGCTGTTAAAAATGTAGGACTGTCTCCCCTCAGAGGATACAATGCTTCTCACTCATCAGAAACATACATAGCCACAAGTACCAGGTATGTTACACTTTCAGAGTAACATGTGTCCTTACAGCTTATTCTCAGAGTAGAAACATGTGGATTAAGAGTGCTGTGGGTCAAATGCCAGATGTTCACATTTCTTGGGTCGCCATCAGTCCTACGAAGTTGAGGTTTAGATCCAAAGGTGGCTGTCACCTTTTTTTGAACTGTTATCATCTTCTGTCTAGTTCCCTAAACTTCTGACTCCTACGTTGTTAACATAATGGTATCTCTAAAGTGAAGAGCTGATCACTGAACACATATATTCTCCCATAAAATTCCACCAGAAAAATTTCAAATGTTCTTTTTGCTGCTTAGAGAAAAGAAATATTTCTTTGCAAAGAATTTGAGAGCCTTGATGATTTAATGCTTTTTACATTCTGAAGCTCATCTTTCAGTGTGCTCCTCATAACCCATGTCCCCATGCAATTCTCAGGCAGTTTTATCCTCTGAGTCTAACCATTTGTTCCTGCTGCCTGGAGCATCCTGCTATGATTTTATTCTCATGAGGATAATAATTATTTTTCTGCTGTTTTGAAACTCAGATTGGATCCCACCTTTTATAGTTTTCTTTTCAGGAAGACTTATCTAGCCCTCCTCCTGTAGAAAATGACATGAGATCCATGCATGAATGAATTAATGAATGGAAAAACAGACCCACATATAACTTAGCTTCCAGGAATGAAATGAGCTCACAGAAAAAATTATCACAAATGGTTCGCTGAACGACTTTTCTTATCTAGAAGCCAATATTAATGTACTGAAAACTCTTATGAAAGTTATTTTCTCTCTAAATTTTACTTTCTTTTGAAGAAAAACAATAGTTGGTTGGACAACATTTGCTTAAAGGTCCAGCAAACTCTAATTCTCAATCTTCATAAAGCTTCTTGCTTTGTTTCTCCACCTTCCCAGGATATGGAGGTGATGTGTTAGATGGATGGAAAAGGGACAGATGAAAAATAAAAGGTGCCTATGAATGTATTTCAGCAGAAGGCAGCTGCTTGGTAATATCTCTGTGTGACATTAATGATGAGATTTCTTTATAATTACATTTTTCCTGAAACAAAATAATAAAAAATCTACAATCCATTGCATTATTTTTGGACACCTTATTAGTTAGAAGGCTGTAATAGTGGATATAAATGTTGTTTAGCAGCTTATGATCTTCAGTTCTTAAGATTCACATCCTTAAAGGTGCTTATGACAGAAAATAGAACGGAGAAAGAATATTTCTACCCTGAAGACAGAGAGACAAAAAGAGAACATGCACTTGGCCTGGTTTTGCCAACTTCAGTTTTCCTTGTGTCAAATACACACTGGGAGAACAGTGAGTACCACCAAATGATGTTCTTCATCATGGTAGAATTCAAATACATTGGTGTGAAGGAGACAACTCTGCTGGGATTGATCATGCAAAAAGTTTCATGGATTTGATGTCTAATCTTGTAGAGTGTCTGTCTCGTTGTGGACTGTGAGTAGTGTCCATGATAAAAACTAAGCTGCTGTTAGAAAGTTTTAGGATACAAGTTTAAAAGCAATAAATAAAAACAATCAATTGTTATTTTCAAAGTACATACTTCAATGATAAATATGCTAATCATGATTGATTCTATCTGTTCACTTAAGCAGTGTCCTCCAGCACAGTCACATGGCACTTTCTAAACCTTGCCTCATAGGTGATCCTGGTAGACTTTTCTCTAAGCAAGATATTTAGATGAAACTCTTGATTTATACAGTCCATAAAGAACTAGTATTTGTTTTGTAAATGAATTTTTATGTGAAATTTTATGTATAAATTTTAATATAATATACACATATAAATAGCTATCAGAGTTAAGATCTCTGCCATTAGCAAGGAGATCACTCCTCCACTGCTGGTGGGAGTGCATACTTATAAGCCACTTTGGAAATCCGTATGGCAATTTCTTAGAAAATCTGAAATCAATCTACCTCAAGACCTAGCTATCCTAATCTTGGTTATATACCCAAAGTATGCTCAGCCATACCATTAGGATACTTGTTCAACTATGTTTAGAGCAGTTTTATTTATAATATCCAGAACCTGGAAACAATCTATATGTCCCTCAACTGAAGAATGGATATAAAAAAATGAGGTACATTTACACAATGGAATACTACTCGGCTGTCAGAAACAGTAACATCAGGAAATTTAAAGGCAAATGGATGGAACTAGAAAAAAATATGGTGAGATAGCCCAGACTCAGAAAGACAAATATGGCATATACTCATTCATAAGCAGATATTAGCTGTAAAGTACAGGATAACCAGGCTACAATCCACAGCCCTAGAGAGGCTAGGTAACAAGGGAGGCCCAAAGAAGGAAACATGGGTTTTCCTTGGAAGGGGAAATAAAAAAATCTCCTAGGTAGACTAAGGGCTGGCAGGGATGTATGAGGAATCCTGTCAGGGTTAGGATAGAGAAGGAGAGTAATAAATGAGATACCTTGATGGAGGAAGCATTTTAAGGGTTAAGTAGAAACCTGGTGCAAGGGAAACCGCCACAAATCTACAAGGATGACCCCAGTTAAGACTCCCAGCAATAGTGGAAAGGTAGCCTTGACTGACCATCTCCTGTAATCAGATTGGTGACTATCCTAATTGTCATCAGAGAGCCTTCTAACTAATGGATGCAGATGAGGAGATCCACAGCCAACCCCAGGGCAAAGTTCTAGGAATCCTGGTGAAAAGAGAGAAAGGATTGTACAAGTTGGGGGGGGGGTCAAGGTCATCCAAAGGGAACCCACAGAGACAACCTACCTGGCCTTATAGGAACTCAGGGATACTGGACCAACAGGACACATGAGAGCCAGCATGGGACCAATGTAGGTCATCTACATACATGTGAGAGTTGTATAGCTTGGCCTACTTGTGGGACTCCTAGCAGTGTGAACAGAGCCTATCCCTGATGCTTCAGTAGGCCTTGGGAAACCTATTTCTCATACTGGGTTGTCTTACCAAGCCTTAATAAGAGGGGAGGAGCTTAGTTCTACCTCAACATGATAAGCCATACTTTGTTGACACCTACGGGAGATCTGCTCCTTTCTGAACAGAAGCAGAAAATGAGTGGATTGGGCAGGGGCACAGGGGAAGTTGGGAGAGAGGATTGGAGGAGAGGAGGGAAGGGAAACTGCAGTAGGTATATAAAATAAAAATATATTTAATTAAAAAAGATCTCTGCCATTAAGCTGTGCACAATACAGTGCAGTAAATGAGAGAAATGCACATGGATGAATAAACCTTTATAAAGCATGGCAGAAAAAACTGTTTTATGTGTAGAGAAATGAATGGAGTGAGCTGGAGTTATTTTTTGGCCTCATGATCAGAAAAGCTTTTGCAAATGAATAAGGGCACAAGCTTGTCCTTGAAACAGACAAGAAAAAGAAGAGCCTGTTGTTTAAACAAGAAGTGCATGGAAAATGTATACAATTTGGCTGCTGAAAAACAATCGCACCACTCATGTGTTCAGTGTGGCTTCGGGGCAGGAGCTTTAAAAACAAGGGCCCTACGAGGTATGACATGGAGAGCCATGCCAAGGACACAAGACTGCCGCTTGGTACCCAGTGCCCTGGCAGAGTGTGAACTAGTAGTGGCATGCGTAAATGGAGGCTTGGGCTGCTGCCTTGCTGCATATTGGATGGACATGGGATTGCGACACTGATCTTGCGAGTATGATGTGGGTGGAAGAACAACAGAAGAAGGAAGGTTTAGAGAAGAACAACAGAGCTTACCGATCTGCCTTCAAAAGGCTGCAGGAAATAAAGAGAAGTAAAAGCAAATGTTGCTGCTACAGAGAAAGGAGACAACATACTCTGGAAAAACCAACATTGCTTTGCTATGTTTCTACTTTCTTAATATGGTATTTTGAATTCTAAAGTTCAGATGGTATAGGCTCCATACAAGACTATGTCCCCTTGGAGGTTGTCTTTGAGTTAAACGCTCAAGAATGCACATGGGGATGTTCAGAGATTGGCAGCATGCTGGTGAATATGTCCTCATGATAAAAACACACCATACTGCAGAAGCATGTGCCTAACTAGAGACATGTCTCTAATTTGGGACCGCTTATGTGTTTCTTCTACCACTTTTCTCAAAGAATTCAACAGAATTTTACCTATAAGTCCACATTAAAATGGATGATGATTTCAGACTAAATAACAGTTCAAGAGAAACTATTGAAAAGTAAATCAGCAAATGGTTTGTGTTTTGTATGTGCTTGATAGATTATTTGGTGAGATTGTTAAAGTTTAAACGTCTAGCTTCTCTTACTTACAGCCCCGTCAGATCCAATTCACTCATGATAAAAATGTCCCTTGCTCTCTTCTGTATCTGAGATTAAAAGCAAGGTTTTACTTTCTGCAGTTGTTACTGTCTCTTCTGCTATTTTCTATTTAAAAAAAGAAGGAAGGAAGGCAGGAAAGGAGGGAAGGAGAGAGAAAGAGAGAGAGAGAGAGAGAATGCTACTTCTTTTAATGGAAGAAACTGTGTTTCCTAAGTGTTTTAGGGCTTTAGGTTATTAGAGAGATTATTTTGCACTTTTTCCACCATCCTGGTGCTCCCAACCCTCCCTGCTTTATGAGAAAATATTTCTTTTATTCCTTTTAGATCCTTCTTTGAGTTCAGAAGCTATTAAAGCAGTTGAATATTCCTTCCTCCTAAAAGACCGCAAACAGATAAATTAGAGAGACAAAGGAAAAATAGTTATACACAACTCGCTCATTTTATCCAGAGATTTCTTATTGCAGTTCTAAAGTATGCCTATCAAGAACTTAAACCTTGGTTGACTCCATTTAGCTAGCAATCCAGGGAAGTACCAGGAAGGAGTATTCCACCAGGAGCTCAATCTGTATTCTTCTCTTAGTTGACAACTCTAGAAATACCACAAAAGTTGTAATAATAACTGAAGTAATAAGTGTGC
>LOJH01013928.1:12952-24484 GCA_001685095.1 Ellobius talpinus | reverse complement strand
TGGGAGAGAGCAACATTTGAGCTAAGATGTGAATGACAAAAAGTAGAAACAGTATCCAACCAAGAGGAGACTGGCTCCAGCTAGGTCAGAAGGTGTGAGATTTACCGCATTTAAGGCTGAGAGACAAGGCAGTGTGGCAGGTAAGGCAGAGATGGCTCTGCAGGGTAGGATGGGCTGCATGGTGATTAATTAGCTCTCTCTGCCTCTCTCGGGCAGGGGAGGGAAAGCTATTGCTGTTCCCTGATCAAATGAACTCAGCAAGGACGTGCCAGAATCTTTCTGTAGCCGGGGAGGGCACCTGAGGTTTTACTTCCCTGAGGTGGACAGGGAAGAGAGATTTTCTCTGGAGAAGGGGTGTTTTGGAATGGATGACCATTTCCACACCAAAGGTGGCATTCCTGTGTTTCTAGCATCACTGTATCCTGCAGTGTCTGTGACATACTTCTTCAGCCAACACACTGACGAGACCTGTAATCGGGATGCTGTTGGGTGACTCAGCCATGTCCCTTCCCTTTGTTGACTTTTAGTTTCCTCATCTTTAAAATGGAATGGGCATAAAACTTGCCACTTAGTTTTGTGAGAATTTAGTAATACAATATCATAAGGGACTTTGACAGAGGTAACACCAACACCTTCATAATTACAATTTCTCTTAGATAGTTATAATACTTAAAATATTATCACAAAGATTTGATATTTTTGGTTATTATTAGGAATTCCTAAAACTCATATTTCAGAAAAATCTTGTTTTTTCCTTTAACACAAATTGTCACAGCTTTTCTAGAAAGCAATTAAGAGTATAAATCAATGGCACACACACACACACAAACAAAAAAGTCTTTGTTTTGTTTGCCCAGGAATCCACTCAGAGTTTAGCAACAGCAGCAACCAAACAGGCACACTTGAGCTTCTGCCTCTGACTGGGGAGCTGGTTGCAGCCTGATGCCCTGCTGAAGAAACAGAAAAGGAACACTGTGGATATTCATTCAATAGAAATGGATCTGCCCTTTAAACAAATCTTGGATGAATCTCACAAATATTGACAAAGGAGCCCACATACAAAATCTGTATGACTTTGTATTTGGCTATGCATGAAATTTAGAGATGCATTTACATACAGTTGATATCTAAGATACATAAAAGCACACATGCATAGGCTATGTGTGAAATATATGAGCAAACATACAGCTTATACTTATGTAACATATTCAACTATGTAAATATATATTTGTATTTATCTAAAATTCATTCAATCAGTATTAAAAATTCAGCTTGAATCTGGAATGTTCCTCAAAAGGCCACACATTAAAGGCTTGGCCTTCAGTGCAGGTGTTATTGGGAAGACAAGGAACCTCCAGGAAATGGGGCCTCCTGGGAGGAAGTTAGGTTGTTAGGGGAATACCCTTGAGGGATATTGAGATCCCAGCGCTTCCTCTTCCTTCCTCTTTGCTTCTTGGCTTCTGAGTGATGAAATGTGTAACTCCACCACATGCTTCTGTCTTCATCTGTTGTCTCTCCAGGGGCCCAAAGCATCAGAGCCAACTGATCATGGACTAGCAACCCTGAGACGGAGCCCAAACAAACTTCCCTTATGTTTTGGTGTGACGATAAACAGCTGCCTGGTACAGAGAGTATGCCGTGAAGGGAGGTGCAGTCATTAGATGGTGGCCCAAAGGGCCTGGGCCTGTGATCTTATTCTACCTCATGACCTAGGTGGTGCCTCTCTGGGTATGTTCTTTTTGTGATCTGTTATTAAACTGTTTACTTTTGATTTTTACACATTTATCTCTATATAGCTCCCTTTGATTTTAAAAAGCAAATAATTGAGTAGATGGATAATGATGTGTGAAAAAGATATTTATTGCAGCATCATATATTACAGTAAAAAATAGGAATAATCTCACACTCTAAAATGGGAGCTATTTAAATATGGTAATGACGGTGCCTTTAAAGAACAGTGTTTTCAAAGGATTTTTAAAATGTGAGAGAATTTTAACATTTCGATGTTAACTGGATTTCTCCAGGGCTCCCCCTGTCCTTGCCTTCCTGTCTTCAGTTGTACTTGGCTGGAACTGAGGTGTCTGGGAAGGATGGCTCACAAGAACGTCCACCCTACATTTCTCTTTCTGTCCTTAAAAATCAGTTGAGATGACAATCTTGAGCAAGAAGAGAGACATCTTCCTATACACCCTGGAGTTCACCAAACCTCTGCCCGCAAAACTATAAGTAGTTTTCATTATCAATCAGAGCTGTCTAGTGGTTCCTTCCAACCCTTGCTCCACTCTGCCCCCCTTGACTCTGCCTTACTGCGCTTACTAGGTTACTGTCTTAATGACATTTTTGCACGTGGCTTGGTCATCGTCTTGTGCAAGAGTCTGTTAATACACAAGGTCAAGCCACCTTCCTCCTCCTTCCAGAATGAAGAGTAGGATGGGGGATACTTTTCAAATTCCTTCTAATTTTTTTTGTTTTACTTTTATAATCAGAAAATTGCCAGCATTCCTTATGAGCGATCCAGATGAAGGCTTTTCAGATGTCACTTCCTTGTGCTTTTGGGTCATCTGAGGTTTCATTACAACTACTGCTGACTGGGCAGGTCCAGATTGGGGCCTGGAACCCTGCATTTCTAGTAATGATGCCTAACAAGGCTGGGGATCTACACAGGCATCTGGTCTAAGCANAGACTTTTGGGGGACCGTTCTTTAGAGAACAAAGTCAAGTTCCTTTGCTCCCCAAGCAGATGTAATACTCTGAGGTCACATGAAAGGATTTAGGAGGTGTCATGAGGCCATGTTTTAGGTCCCAGTGTACCTATGACTTTCCTTTTCAAAGGGGCCCCCATGTAAAATCTGCATGAACAAAATCAGTTTTTGTGCATCTTGTTCATAAAGACATTGATTTCCAGTCTCATGTGTCAGAGACTTAGAGGAATTAAGTAATTAAGTCTTCTTGGAAGATGGAAGTTAGTGTCTTGAGGTTATTTAGGGGGATTTGAGCATCTGAGAAGGTGATTAAATAACTCAGAGCATTGAGATTATTCTGAATCACATCTACTTTCCCTTCTCAGTTCTATGACAAACTCAAAATCCACCTTGTGTCTTCTTGGGCAAGCAGGAGCACCTTAAATGTACGTCTGTGAACTCGCTGTTATTCATAGTAGCATAGTCAAGCAGAGGAAAGGTGGAGCGGACCCTGAAAGCCTTGGGTTCTACCTGCTTGTAAGAGCTGCTCTGTAGAAACCCGAAGCAATGGGAAGATGGCTCCCCAGTTCAAATGGGCTCTGTCTTCTGACAGGTGGCTGTGGCTATCTGGACCCTAAGCAAATACTTCCTGGATAAGAATGTGTTTCCTCTCAGGCAGCCCAGGCCTCAGGTCCTCATGCAGCAGGCCAGGCAATTCTTTCAGGTAAGTGGAGATCAGCCTCCCGGTGGCCCTCCTTCAGTGGCCCTAGGTTTAAACTAGTGGCTGTGAACTTTTACAGCCCTTACCTATAAGCTATCCTGACTCCAGGCAACACAGGACTGATCCCTGTGTGCCTCCTGAAAACCTTGTTTCAATGGGCTGAGTTAGAGCCTGGAGTCTCTTATTGGTAACCATGTCTGACCTCAGGCATATGGACTCAACAAAGAGGCATCGCTGGTCCAGAAGTCCTTTCCTGAGATTCAGGAGAGGAAGTCCATCACTGAAAATGTCAGTTTCAGGCCATCTTCTCCTTTTGATAGTCACCCTATGAACTGCTAGGTCATATGTGCTAAATGTGTTTTAACTTTGTTAACACACACACACACACACACACACTTGTGAAGCATAGGGTAGAGAAAGAAAATAAAGTACAAAATAACCCACAAATATAGCTGTAGTTAAGGGCAGAAAAATTGAAATCAATATCTGATATTGAGGTTAGTACATTGATTTTTATATTTCAGTATTTTTCAAAATGGTAAATGACAAAAGCACTCACATATTTTACCTGAACACCTTTTCTCCTAGAATTGTAAAGTGAACCATTCCATAGATGATATATGAGCCTCACCCATAGAAATCCTCACCAAGACATTGTTTATAATTTCAGTAAAGTTATAAAAAATTCAATATGCAAGAATAAGATACTAATTAAATTGAGGCATGGCCATAGAATGCAGCTGTGAAGATGCCTGGAAGATCCATATTTCAACACACACAAATACAACATTTAATGTAGGTGATCAGAAAAATTTGGCTCATTTATAATCTCTTGTTATATAACTGAAATAGGAGAACAAGGAAAAACCGACTTCTGCTAAACAATTATTTGCTTAGTAAATATGGATTATGAACTAGTGTCCTTACAGACATCAAAGCAATGGAAAATTCCACTTAGAATAGGTAGTAGATCAGGCCTTTCATAAAAACTCATTGAAACTGAGCCCTGGCTCATGTAACACTATGGTCTTTGGGCTGCTGAGAAAGGAGGGCTTACCAGTTCAGTCTCCTAAGCAGCATATGCAAGTTTATTTTCCTAATCTTGACGCACGGCACCCCGGACTCTCTGTATTCTATAACTGGGAAGCAACTAACAAAGTTAGCTTCCCTCAAAGTTTCTCTCCACCTTTGGAAGTGAGCCAGCATGGGAGGGGGAGGGGAGGCAGATGCTCAAGATGCAGCTAAGAAAACCAGACTTTTATCTCAAATTTTGTTTGTTAGACCAAAATGCTTTTGTTCAGAGCGGATTGGCACCAATTTCTCAAAATTTGCATCAGAGAACAAAGATTCATGTTTGAGTAGAAACAATGAGAATAGCACAGCTCGCTTCTCAAAGGTCCCTCCAGCTCCCGCTCACACCCACTCCATGTCTCTATTTCCAAGCTTCCCGGGGCAGGGAAGCCTGTCCCTTCTGATACTGAGCGGAGCGATTTAATGAAGGAGAGGCCAGAGTCTGAGCAAAGGCCATGAGGATGCTGGCCCTAGCTCAGGGAGCTGTGCCTTTGGGGGCTTGAACTAGGTGTTAGGGTTCCTATTCCTGACCATCGAATTCACCAGGTTAGAGTCTGGGTCCATCAGTTGTTCTCAACCTGTGAGTACCAATCCCTTTGGGGGCATTGCCTAAAACCAGCACAAAATATATATATTTACAGTTACAAAGTAGCAATGAAAATAATTTTATGTTTTGGGGTCACCACAACATGAGGAACTGTATTAAATGCCCTGAATAAACAGGACTTCACTAATTGCTTTGCTCTGAGCTGCATGTATGTGCAAAGAGCACATAACTCATAATAATAACATAATGCTTGCTGTACCAGCATAAGGGCCCATGTTTGATCTCCAGCACCCACATAAAATCGGGCACTGAAGCATGTGCCTGCAATCCCAGCACTGAGGAGGCAGAGACAGGAGGATCCCCAGGGGCTTGCTGGCCAGCCAGTTTAGCTGAATTGGTCAGCTCCAGGTTCAGTGAGAGACCCTGCATCAAACAATAAGATGTCATTTGTATTCTTGAAGATGGCCATTCTGGCTGGGGTGAGAATCCTAAAGTAGTCTTAACTTGCATTTTGCTGAAGGCTAAAAATGTCAAACACTTTTTTTTGTTTTGTTTTGTTTTCTAAATACCTGTGTTTATAGACCTGTGCCGATTTCAGTCTTGGTCAAAGAAGATCCCCCTTCCCCCCCCCAGTGGGCAGCAATCAATGGAGAAATTTATCACTTGTCAAAGTGCTGAGAACGAGAGACCTAGTGTTGTCACTTAAATGGGACACCAGTGTTAATTAACTGGCCACCACCAAGGCTCAGGGAGCATTTTGGGAAAGAGACAGAAAGAGTGTAAGAGCCAGAGGACGAGGAGGAGAGGCGTGAAATGCTGTCTTCTGGACATGCCAGGACATGCCATGGCTTTTACACTCATGAACTCAGAGCAGCCATGGATACCTGCAAAGGACCCTATGTAAGACCATAAGCAGCTAAAACCCCAGCATGGACCAGGGAGATGATCTCCAAGCCCCGCCCCTTACCCAGGAGCTATTAGAAGGTGATGGCTGCTGGGGTAGGGACAACCTACCTTGGAGGGTGTAGTCACTGCTAAATTTCCAGCACTCTAATGGATGGCCCACTTCCATGTTAATATGACAAACACTAAGTGGACTTAGTGGGGGTCTAAAAAAAAGACATGAAGTTGGCTGGGTGGTGGTGGTGCACACCTTTAATCCCAGCACTTGGGAAGCAGAGGCAGGTGGATCTCTGTGAGTTCAAGGCCAGCCTGCTCTACAAGAGTTAGTTCTAGGAGATGTGAGAGAAACTGAAGGTGGGAAATGAATGAAATTCTCAAAAATAAAAAATAAGATGGAGAAATGACTAAGAAATAACTCTTTGTCTCCATGCCCCTCGATAAGCGTGCACACACACGCACACACACACCCACCCACACACCTGTACCCAGTTTCAGCTCTATTTTATAAAGCCACAGACCACTCCTGGGGCAACCCATAATCCCCTTCTACACTTGTTTTTCTAACAAAACATGATAGTAGCCCCCATATTATACAACTCAGTTATTGTAAAGATTGCTTAAACACTAATTGCTAGTACTTGGGAACTGCAAGATATGCATGGTTATTATTTTAATAATCAGCAACGGAAAGAATGACAGTATAATTCTGAATTTAACTCAGAGTCTAAGTATCGAGTCTTCCAGGTTTACCGTTCTCCAGAGTGCAGGCTGCCATGCATTGCGGTTGTGCTGGAAGCTAAACCTTTCTATCTAGGCTGGTCAGGTGTGATTACTGGCAGAAGATGGCAGGCCAGACAATAGAGAATAGGAAGACACCTGCATTCCTTTTTTATTTCTCCTTGAGAAAACCTGACCGAACCTTGGCTTTCGTGTATGTAGTTAACTAATAATTCATGACGAATGCGAGCCAATGACAAAAGATGATGTCATCTTGAAGAAGCATGTTTGGGGTGGGATGGAAAGAATTATCCCTCTCCTTGCTGAGAGTAAGCCAGGAGGTCATTGATATTTTGCTTTTAGCAATCCTTGCGATGTTTTGATGAGCACTCATGGATTCATGTACGGAAGTTTGCATGGTCAGTAGCTTGGGCATACAAGTGAGCCTTTCCTTTGGAACACAGTTTATTCAATTGCTGTATGTTCTTTAATTCTTGGGGGATGCTTTCAAATAGCCTTCCCTCACCAATCCCACCGGCTTCCAGACACTGCATTTGCCAAGGTCTGTTATCACCTCATTTTCCCTAACACTTGACACCCATTTTTGCATTTTTTGCCTCACTGAGGCAGGAGAGTAAGATGGGGAGTGAGGTTCAGAAGGCCTTGTGCAATGCCTTACATGATGAACATAAAAAACGGCAGTTGGGGAAGGTGGCAGGAAAGCCAGCCACTGGCACAGAGGGGTTCTGATGGCCAAACGTGAACACTGCACTGTGTGCTGATGTGGATCTGGGTGGATCTGGGTGGAGGGGAAAGCTGCTGAGACCAGAGACTGAAGATTCAGGAAGCTCTATATACTGACCTACATGTAACAGAGCATTTGGGGGAAAGTTTGCTCTATGCAAATGACTTCCAAGAGCCTGCACCACACAGATGATGCAAAAGCCTGGGCTATGTGACACGGAAACTCTGCCCTGTGCACCACTGCCTTTCACCTACTCAGTTTTTACCCTGCTCTGGCCTGCTTTCTGCTTTGTAATAGTTTCATTGATGAGTCTATCTTGCTATTATGCTTGTGTCTCTGTACAGTCCTTTGTTTCTGACGAGAACCTGGAAGGAAGGCTTCCTATGAAATGCTAAGTGGAATGGCAGCCATTGAGCCCTGATATCAGCCCAGACACACACACACACACACACACACGTGCACACATACACACACACATGCGCACGTGCACAAGCGCACACACTGACGGTAGGATGAGCTGTCATATTTATTGGTTGTGTTTCTATTTTTGGTTGCTTGTTTGTTTCCTTTAAAAGTTTTTCCGGGTTATATTTCCTTTCTTCTGTTAGAAACTCCTTGATATTCTGAATATTAATATTTTACCCATTAAGTACTTTAGAAATAATTTTTATTAATTTTCATAATCTGGTTTATGGAGTATTTTAATGAGATTAGGTCTTTTCTTCCGTAGTTTCTGGATTTTTTCTCTTCCTTAGGAGAGAGAAGCTTTTGTTAAAATGAACTTGTTTCTTTTCACTTATATTTTATTTGAATGTTAAAAACATTGTTAATATATATCCACTACAGGAAATGATGGCTTTCATAATGAAATTTTCAGTCATATGATGTACGGTGACCATTACCCTCTTCTGTCCTGTCATTCTGTCTTGTCCCCTTTTCTTCCCAGAGAGACCCCTTCTGTTTCCATGCCATGTGTGTTTGTATGAATATATGGATTTGCATAATCTGGATTCCATATATGAGAGAGAATATGTAGTGTTTGACTGAGTCTGGAACTAGAACTTTCAGTTCTAGCCATTTTTTCCACAAATGCCTTAATTTGGTCTTTGTAGCCAGGTAAAATGCTATTGTGCGCATAGATCACATATCTCTTCATCTGTTCATGGCCATGTAGGGTTATTCCATAACCCCAGCAACTGTGCACAGCAGCAAACATGGGTGTGGAAGTGGCTGTGCGTGCTGATGCAAGCTCCTTTGGGTGTATTCATAGGAGTGGCAAGGCAAAATCATGTGGCAGCCATTTTTCCAGGAACTTTCACACTGATTAGTTTATATACCCATCAGCCATGTATACAGGCTCCTCTCCCCCACACTCCTGTATCCTAGGCAGGATTTGTTGTTTGTTTTCTTAATGATATCCACTTTAATTGACGTGAGATAGGATCAAAAAAACCCATAGTTTTGCGTTTGCCTGTTGAAATTTTTTTATTCATGCATTTATGGGTCATGATTCATTCTTTTGAGAACAACCTGTCTGTCCCATTTACCTATTTATTGACTGAATATTTTTAGTGTTTAAATTTTTGAATTATTTATAGATTTGAGATATTATACCTGTTGGATGTATAACCAGCAAGTATTTTCCTCCAATTCTGTAGGCTGTCTTCTAACTTAATTGACTGTTTTATTTGCCTTTTTTTTTTTGAGACAGAGTCTCACTATGTAGCCTTGGCTGACCTGGAGCTCACTGTGTAGATCAGGCTGGCCTCGAACTCACAGAGATTCTCTCCAAGTCTAGCCTGCAGAAGCTTTTTAGTTCCATGGACTCTCATTGGTCCATTCTTAATCTTCCTCAGCTCTCATTCCCTTTCAGAAAGACCTCATCTGTGCCTGTACCCTGAAGAGCACTCCCCATGTTTTCCTATAGCAGCTTCAAAGGTTCACACCTTACATCAAGGCTTAGGAATTAGGCGAAAGATAGGGATACAGTTAATTTGTCTACGCAGAGATATCCAGTTTTTCAAGCACTATTAGTTAAAGTAAACAATGTATGTTTTGGGCGCGTTTGTCAAGAATCAGCTTTCTACAGTCATGTGGGTTCATTCCTGGGTCCACTCCACTGTGTTGTGTGTCTGTCTCTGCTCAGGTCCCATGCTGTCTTTGCTACAAGGGTCTGAAGTATACCTTGAAACCTGGCTTTAAGGCACTTCAGCCTTGTTCTTTTTGCAATCACGTTGGCTACTTCGGGTCTTTTATGGGCCAGTATGGAGTTTAGTGTTGTTTTTCTATTTCTGTGAAATAGTTTTGATGGTCATTTTGATCTCTAGATTGTTCTTGGTAATTCAGCTGCTTTCACAATATTAATTTTGCCCATACACGTGCATGGAAGATCTTTCCATCTTCAAGTGTTATCTTTAATTTATTTCCTCAGTGTTTTAAGGCTTTCATTGTAGAGGTCATTCACTTCTTTGCTTAGATTTATTCCTAGTCGTTTGTTTGATTTTTGAGGCTATTATGAATGAGATTGCTTTCCTGAACTTTTTCTCAGCATGTTCACTGTTGGTAGATAGAAACACCAGCATTACTGTGTTGATTTTGTACCATGCTACAAATGTTTATCGGATATAAGAGCTTTTTGGTGAAGTTTTCAGTATAGGAACCTATTATCTGCAAATAGGGACACTTTTATTTTTCCCTCTTTTCATGTATATTCCTTTTATTTCTTTTTCTTGTCTTATCGTTCTGGCGAGATTCAAATATAATATTGAGTAAGAGGGGAGGGAAGGGCATTCTTTCCTCAGCCCTGATTTTCAAGGAACTGCTTTCAAGTTTTCTCCATTTAGAACATACAGATTTGCCCTATATGGGTCATGGTGAATGAGATTTTAATGTGCTATTGAATTTATGTCGCAAATATTTCATTGAGCATCTTTGTGTTCATATTCATCAAGAAAATTGGCTTTTAACATAGTTTTCTCTTTCCTTCTTTTCTGCTTCCTTATTTGGCCTTGGCATTGGGCGATACTAGATGTATAATGTGAGCTTAGAAGCAATTGTTCTCTTTTTATTTTATGGAATGATCTGAGGATCATTGGCATTTGTTCTTCTTTAAAGGTCTGTAGAATCCAGTAGTGAATTCACCCATTTCTGGGCTATTTTAGTTGGGAGTCTTTGTTACTGCTTTAATAAAATTCTCATTATAGATATTTTTGTTTCTATCCTCTTTGTGGAATTTTCCAATTTACTGGAATAGATTTTTTTTAACAGTAGTTCTTGATTATCCTCTGAGTTTCATTGGTTAAAACATACTCCTTTTTTCTCCAGTTAGAAAATAGGATGTCTTTGGAGTGCTCAGCCTTTGTCTTAGTTAGGGTTTCTATTTCTGCAATGAAACACCATGACCAAAAAGCAAGTTGGGGAGGAAAGGGTTTATGCAGTTTACTCTTTCATATCACTGTTCACTGAACGAAGTCAGGACCGGAAGCTGGAGGCAGGAGCTGATGCAGAGGCCATAGAGGGGTGCTGCTTACTGGTGTGCTCCTCATGGCTTGCTCAGCCTGCTTCCTATAGAACCTAGGACCAGCAGCCCAGGGATGGCACCACTCACAATGGGCTAGGCCCTCCCCCCATTGATCACTAATTGAGACAATGCCTCACAACTGGTCTCATGGAGGCATTTCCTCAACTGAGGCTCCTTACTCTCTGATGACTCTAGCCAGTGTCAAATAGACACACAAAACCAGCAACTACAGCCTTAAATGGCATGTCTATATCACACCCCTTCTCTCAGGTATCTGCAGAAAGAGTCTAAGAGCCAGAGGTGGTGGATGACTTCAAGGAAACTTTTTCCCAGCTGCAACAAGGAGATTTGCATGCGAACCCACAGCAGTCTTGCCAGCCTGCATAAGACCTACACCAACTCAAACCTGGCCGAGTCCCAGCATGGAAGTGGGGAGGGTCATACAAGTTCCATCCTAGCTGAGGAACTACTGACATTTCCTAGTTGAAGGAGCAAGGAAAGTCAGTTTCCTTTAATGATGTGACACCTGATAGATCAACTGCACTAAGGCAGGCCCTACTCCAAAAAGTCATAGGTCAACCCAAACTGGAGATATAGATAGATGGATGGATGGATGGATGGATGGAT
>LOJH01013927.1:9367-24485 GCA_001685095.1 Ellobius talpinus | reverse complement strand
TTTATTAACCAATGAAAGTAACACATAGACAGAAGACCCACCTACATCAAACTTTGATCTTTGTAGTATTAGAAAAATGAAAAAAGTGAGCCTGTCATGTATCTGCTTGGTCTTATGAATTAATCTTAAGCCCTCAAGAGATTTCAACATGGATGGTGCTACTGTTGGATAAGAAATAATCCCCAGAGGTTCATGTATTCAAAAACTCAGTGGCGCTGTTTGAAGAGGTTATGGGTCCTTTAGGAGGTGCAGCCTTGCTGGAGGAAGTATGTCATCACTTGGACTGGGCTTTGAAGAGTTTATAGCCTTGCCCACCTTCCTGCTCTCACTCTCTGCTTTCCGCATATAGATGAGATATGACCTCTTAGCTTCCTTCTCTGTCCAGCTGCTGTTATGCCTCCCCCACCTTTACGTACTCTTCCTCTGTAAGGAACCATGAACCCAAACAAACTCTTTTTAAGGTTACTTTTGGTCATGGTATTTTATCACTGCAACAAAAATGTAATGAATACAGATGTCATCCTTTGATTGCTGCACCCTCTAGAATTAGAATTTATGGCTCTCATTTATTATCCCACTGTATGCTAATTAGCCTCTTATTTGCTAAACATAGTCAAATTACTGCTGGGTGGTATTAGGTAATTTGAGATGTTAAGTCAGTCCTTATTAAACTCATCAGTGAAGAGAGGAATCATGTGAATGTTTGTATATTAGCAGGGAAATGCAATCTCTTTGTGGTTTAGGATGTTTCCTAGGAATAAGTTTTCAGATGTCACTTGACAGGTAGCATAATGGTGGTTAAAGCAGGAGGGTAAGGAAGACATAGTGTTCCAGGAAATGGGCATGTATGATGATCTGTTGGGAAAAACCCATCCATTGAGCCCAAGGAACTTAGAAGTTTGGAGAGTAGAGACCTTAAGAAGGAAAACAACTTGGGAGGTTGGTGAGGGGTCATATGGGACAAGACCAGATGTCTCCTATTAGAATTGGAACTTCTTGGTTGCCTTGCTGGTCTTTCTAAAAAAAAAAAGAAAAAAGCAATTCTTTGGGTCATGATCATTGTTGATTTTTTTTACTTTAGAATTATAACAACGATTGGCATATAAAAATGAATGGTAGAGGGAAGAAAGGAATGGAAGGGCTTGAGAGATGGCTCAGAGATTAAGAGAATTGACTGCTGCTATGGAGGTCCTGAGTTCAATTCCCAGCAACCCCATGATGGCTCACAACCATCTATAATGAGATCTGGTGCCCAGAACACTATATACATAATAAATAAATTTTTAAAAAAGAAAGTAATGGAAGGAAGAAAGGATAGGATCAAATTTAAAAATGATTCACCCTTTGTGAACATTAAAGAAAACATGAGAAGAGGAGAAATATTGCTAAGATAAGCATTCCAAATCTAATTTTCAAACACAACTGTAATGTATGCTGTAGACACAAATGAAGAGCTTCGCCCTTTTGGACTGCAGCGTTCTTTTCTGTAAAATCATGTACTTGAATTTTTTCTATCCCTAACCTTCAACAATCATATAAAGAGCCTTTGAATGAGTATGGAGGTGGGTTATCATCCACAGCACAAATAGTTACAAACAACAATGCGATTCTTGATGATGCTGCTTCATGAGGGGACTATATCATGGAAGTACATGACTCCATATAGAATCTAAACCTTTTGATTCATTTTTCATTGGATATTCATTCTGCTTCCAACAATATAGTTTGAAGAGCTATTTTCCCTCAAATTTGTATTCAGTGGTGCCCTCGACATTTCTCAAATTACTAGTGTCAGTTAAGACAAGAACAAAACAAGGATGTTAAAAATACATCAGGTCTCCATGCCTTTGCCACAGAGACCAAAGAGCTTGCTTGCCAGTGAGGCTTTCTTTTCAGGAAAGATGATTTATATGTACCTCTTCTTTCAAGTACTTTTTAAATGGGTCTGAGGAAGCACAGCAATAGAAATGACTATAAAAAACTGGTTCTAACTCATTTATCTACAAAACACTCTGATAAATTAAAAAAAAGGATAAAGACGGAGCCCTTGGAGCCCATTCTTAGTCTTCAGTTTGGTCTATGACACCTTCATCTGTTTTCCTGTTATGTTAGCTCAGTGTTTTCAGGCAAAGTGAAGATTAGGAGATCGAGACCGTGAAGAACACTTGGGGTAGTCAACTCAGACGGCGAGTTGACTGTGTACTGAATATTCTAGTACTTCAAGGTCAGTCTTGGGGTCAATGGAATAAGTGAACTTGATCATAACTTTTTTGAATTCGGTTTTCTGTAATGGTCAAGCCTGACGGTGTGTAGGTTCACGCAAACTCTAGATTAACATTTGTGGTGTTGTCAAACAGTGAGCCAGTGAGTCAAACAAAGAGAAACTGATGCTCACTGGTCTGTACAATGTTATGAATGACTCAAGCTGTGTGACGCATGGGAATCCTCAGAGCCTCTCTGGTAGTCATTGTTTTCTTCTGTAAGATGAATGAGCTAGACCACATGAAGCTCAGAGCCTTGAATAAAAAGAATTATAACTGCATATTTGATTTTAAGCTAAAATACAGAATTCAAATTCACTCTCATGAAATATATTTATGCTTTTTATTACAGGAAGGCCTCTCAGTTACAGCCAACAGAAATAAAATAGCTTCTAAGTCATTAGTCATCTGACTTTTCGCTTTGGGGAAAGCTTAGGTGACTTTGTTTTCCTTCACTAGTAAGTATATGCTAAACTTCACAGCCAGATGTGAATTACTCTAACTGCAAACATATTTGACTTGTGTGAGTGTGTGTGTATTCCTTTGTGTGTGTGTGTGTGTGTTTGTACAGTCAATTCTCTCTATCTTTGAGCTCCAAATCTACAGATACAACCAAATACAGAACAAAAATATTCAGGGAAATGTATTGAACATATACAGGCCCTTTTCCCTTTCATCATCTTGAAATAATATAGTGTAACAACCTACTCATTCTTCTGGGTTCTGTAAGTAATTTAGACATGAATTAAAGTATACAGAAGGATGTGCATAGGTTAAATGAAAATACAACATTGTTTTATGGAAGGAATTTGAAGGCCCAAGAAATTTGGTGTCTGAGGTGAATCCTGAAAGCAATTCCTTATGGACAGATACCAGAGAATGATTGACTCTATATTTGACTCTTTTCCTTCATTTACGCACAATGTAAATTGTACATGAATTTACATTTACACATTTACATTTAGTTACTTATTTGACTCAGATAATCATTTATGCCAATTTGTGGTTTAAGAAGTAATTGTTTTTTAGGTATTCTCATGCATGAAAATGCCATACATTTATGAGAAATGAAACAGAAGTTGGTGTAATTTGAGGTTTCCAGAAAATTCTATCCAGGAGTCAGACATTGCTCAGAGTAAACATCTGTTTGTTTTCTTAACACATAACCTGAAACACATTGTTCAAGTTGGCTACACTCAGCTTAGGAATAGAGGCCTCCAAACACTCTAAAGTGACCAGTAGCCCTCAATTATCACTGTGATTACTACTGGCATGGCCCACTGTGTAAGTCATTGTATCCTTTATGCTGAATGTCCCAGATTATTTACTAAGAGAAAAAAATGGGGTCTATTTGCTTACACAAGAAAGAGATTCTAAGTAAAATATTTTAAAGGTACCATTCCTTCTAAAAACAAGGGGGGGAATGCAGACCAGAACTTGTAATCTTAAAAAATTTAGTCCCTACTGTTGACCAAAGTTTTTGATATGGCTTTTATTGAAATACATAGATATATTGACAGAAAATTATTCTTGTAAAAGTAAAAAGAACCAAGCTATAAAGAAGAAAAATGGGAAATTGGTTGTAGTTTTTGTCCTATTTGGATGGATTTCAGACTTGGAGATACAACATTGAATTTTTCACCCCTGGGAATGACAGTGTACTGAGGAAAATTGTCTTCCCTTTGGGAAGACCACAGCCTGTGAAAGTCTTTCACTGGGTGGTGGCTGAGCTTGAGTGGTGACAATCAATGATTACCATCTGACAGTTATTCTGTGGCTTAAGGAAAATGGCTTGTGGTCACACTCCAATTCCTGCTGGACAGGTATCCACATCATGAGAAACCACCACTGAATTTGGCACCTAGGTGGTCTATTATTAGCAGCAGGGAGTGAAGGCCTGAATCATCATTCAGATGTGAGAGTTCTGAACATTTAACCTGGTCACCCCAGGTCAGGCTGAGAGAGACATGTGTTCAGTGCTTAAAATGGGAACCTTTAAGGGGTTATTGCCTGATGCCATTTGACAGTCTAGGAATACAATGGTTATTCAGATAGCAAGGGCTTCCTATCTGGCTTAGTTTTATGGTCCTAATTTAATAACAAAAAGGAAATCCCTCCTTTATATTGAATATGATTTTTTTATCAGCCTATTAAAGGCCAAGCAGATCTCCAGGCACTATATAACAGTGTATTCAGGCACGCAGGGTTGTTCCAAGCCAATTCCTGTGTTCAACAAGATCACATTTTTACAGAATGACAAAGTGGTGATGAAGAAAAGCCAGGAAGCCCCAGCTGAAGGTCATTCTGCAGCGAGCATAGGCTTTTAGCGAGCTGGAAGTTTACCTCTGCCCACTCAAGGGAAGCTGAGGCACCATGGTTCTCCTCAGAACCTTGAGCAGAGTGCTCAAGGATTGGTTCTCCTTAAGCCTGAGTGTCCAGTAGAGCTGCTGTCTACTGCAGAGATGAACAAATGGCTTATTCTTCCAGTAGCAGCTGTGTGCCCATTACTTTGCTCCTTCATACCTGGCTTCTTTTATTTAGCACGTAGCACACCACATCCCTAAACCGAGGGAGCACACTAGTGGAGCAAAGGTGCTCCAAGGGCAGTGGTACGAATATGTCAACAGTAGGATTTATCTGGCTCAAGAGGCCCCTCAACCATAAACATGCAAACAGTGAGGGGTTCTGGGGACCTCCACAGCACTGTAGTTAAGGCTGACCTCAGTAGCTTGGGTGCAATTTCTGGTGGCCAATAAATGAGGTAAGTTTAATGACAGCCTTTGAGGTGAACTAATGTTTTATTCTTTGTCCAAGTCTAAAACATGGCTGGCCATATGGAGCAGAGGGGAATATTTAGGAGTGTGTCGAGGCAGGCAAAGTGCTCATAAAGAGCTTCAAAAGTGCTTATAAATGTGGTTGAGATGAGACAAAGCGTTGGAAACAAAAGCAGGTTTTCCAGAACAGATCTCTGAGATGCAGATGTGTGTGCATGGAGGTACATAGGCATAGACACACACTCTATATTTCAATCCTGGTTGATCTATATTGACACAACTGTTAACAACCTTTTTGCCAGAAACACAGGCAAAGAAACTTCTTTTTCTCCTTTAGGGAATACCGACTTTTCTTTTTCCTATGGCTGTTTCTTTTTAAAGCTCCATGGAACAGCTGTAGTTATTGTAATTATACCAACCCAAATGCCTGGAAATGAAAGAGTCTGGCTTAGCATCATCACATGATATGGCCTACATCAGCAATGTTAGTCACTAAAAGCAAGATTTTTTTCTCTATAGTGTGTTTACTTGATTTTTTAGACAGTAATAAATTGTATCGATTGAAGTCATCTGAACTAAAACTGTTGTTATCTGAATTTATCACGAATCAAATACATATGGAAAAGGCAGGTTCCAACACAGTTTCAAAGGGAACGAACATAATTGCAAACACGAGGAGCCCATGTGATTACAGAAAATATGATGTAATTGGTAGCACACCACCATGATTGAAATAGTTTCATTGCTGTAGATTCACAATAATTAAAATATATTTGCCTCTTATTCCACAGGGAAAAAAATACCACCTTCATTTATTGCATCTGACTTCTGAGGGTCAAAATTTTCTTTGTAAATGATTCTCAAATTGAAGAGAAAGTGTCGAAAGGACTCAGGGAATTTCCAGCACCGTGGCATCACCACTACGTCTTTTTAGGAAGTGTCAGCCTGTGCTACTCAGTATTTCTGGATATTTTAAAGTTCCTCACATACAAAGAAAGCATTTGGTGTGCACCAATATTCCAGTATTTCCTATTTTTTTCTCACAGTTGCTGAAAGGAGAAGTCTTTACTATTTGGTAAATCCTTCAACTTGGTGTGGTCGGGTTTACAGTGTTGATGCCAATGATGTAATGTTGAGACCAGTAATACAACTTCCTTGTAAGATAAGCGTATTCCCTTGAGCCTCTAAGAAGCCGTGGGCTGGAAGCTACAAGGCAATAAGAGGCGCTCCTGAAGTAATTTTCCATTCACTAAGTAGCCGTCCGCACCCCACTCTCACTGGTCTCCACAAGGCGCTTTCCTATCTTCAAGGACCTCAAAGTTCAGACAGATGTAACAGCTATTGATACCACCAGGGGGTGCCAAAGGACAGCACCTGTTTGCAGTTTAGCCTAATGGGCCCGTAAAAGAGTAGAAAAAGGAGCACCCCAAAGCTAGATAATTAGTACGTAATCCACCTTGCACCATAGTGGAATATCTCTATGTACTAGTGGGAGGCTGCAAAAAGTCTTTGATCACTGCAGAGGAATAGGACCACTGCCGATAGGTAGCCAGTCGCCCTATTTTCCTGGTGAGTCTGTGAGACTATGGGGCCTTGGTTGGGTGAGCTGTGGTAGAATCTCAGCTAGGGTCTCCAGTTTCATTTTTCCCCAGATGATTTTCCCCTCTGCCATGCTCCCTTCTTCCCCCAACCCCAGGAAAAGAGCTGCAAGAGAAGGCCACTGCTTGCATCTATTCCAGCTTCATTGTCCTTTCAACACCTCGGTGGAGAGAAAACAGTCTTCCTGAGCCCCGGGTTTTAATGACTAGCCAGCGAGAACTTCATGCAGATTATTACAGAAACGAACAGAATCCACTCCACGGACTTTGTGTCCTGTTTAGGAAACCCACATCCCTACTGGAGTGTTTCTAACTCTTTCCTTCCCTTTTTATCTCCATCTCCCATGAGCCCCAGCTGCAGGCAGGGTCTTTCTTACGTTCATAGTTAGGACTCCCTCCGCTGGCACGCTGTCAAAACTAACAAAATCTCTCATGCCAAAAAACACATTAGGAACTAATATTTTAAAATATATTAAAATGTCTGTGGTATAGTCTATGCTAAAGCCTCTTTCTAAAGAATGCAGATCTGGTATCTTCAGGTAAAACCTGTATTCTCACTGTAAGATAGTGCATTGACCTCCTCTATAAACGATCGACTGACTGTAGGCTCCTGTTGTGTATCTAGGCCAAAGCACACAGCACAGCATAAATTAGAATCAATATCATAACAGCACCTTCTAGAGCACCTATTGATTTTAATGTGCCTGGTCCAGAGAGGCAACTTGAATGAATCCACTTCCTCCTCCTCTGACAGCTGTTCTGCCATGACGAAAGGAGGCTAATGAGGTTACAGCTGTCAGGCTTAATCAAAAGCTACAAATACGAACAAGGAATTGGGTAGCTGGTTTCAGTTAATTCGCGCAAATGTACAGATTGGGTGGGCAACATTTGCACTGGTGACTCAAAACAAACTTTCAGGAATTGAGCCAACAGCTATGACCTCACCAGTTCTCAGCTCCACTCTGGGGAGATAAGACCCAAATTAGAGAAATAGGAGATGGAGCTCCAGAGTTCCCAGCTTTGAGATACTCGTGAAAAGCCGTTTGTATACAGCGTATTTTACTCTTTGTCAAGTATCTAATTGGATTTTCAAGATTGGAGCCGAGACATTTCAGAAAAAAAACTTCTTCAAAGGTTCTGAGGATGGAGCTTGGGAGTCCAGGTCTTGTACTCTTGCCATGGACTTTATGTAAGAGCCACCCTTCCCCCGATCTGCGCACTCAGGAGAGCATCCAGAGTGTGTGCCAGGATCGCCACACACCCATTCTGTTATGAAAACATCATTCTATTAATATAAATGCACGCTGCATTTGCCAGGGATAACGAGAACAGGTGCAAAGTCTTCAGATGCTTGCCCGTACTGAGAATGAAAGGAGTGTACAAACAGTTTTCTCTTGCCGTGGCACTGTGGGTGTCGATGTAACATTCATCTCTGCTGCATTCCTTGATGTTCATGGAAGGTAGCCCGGGAAATTTGATCCCTCTGGCTTGTAGGGCAGAGAGGGGAGAAGGAGGAAGAGAAAGATAGTGATGGCATGGTCTCTAGGATTCTGCTTATGCAAATACTGTCTTCTTGATCTGAGGCTCAAATGAATTGGGTATAGAGCATAATCTGTCCTATTTCCTGCTGAGAATGGGTGGGAACTGCTTACAGAAATATCCTGCTGATTTGGAATTTAGAACATAGCTTAAAGGCTCCTGATAGTTCTGATCTTCCTCTTAAAAAGAATCATATCACGTGATTGCAGTGGTGTTGTCCATAGTTTCAAATTCACTTTGTAGTTTTCCAGGCAAGACAAATGCCGTCTGAAAGGAAAGGCTCACCTGGGTTCCTGCCCCTATCACGAGGGCAGTCTTGGAGTTTGCTTTCTTTCGTCAGGCAGACAAGAGTCTGGGAATATGTAATTGATGGAGTAGCCTTGACAAAAAAATTGTAAACATGCTATGTGCGATGAGTATGAACTGCAGATGCATGGTTTTAAATGTTTTTGAATTCATCACCAAAGTGAGGCATAAGGTACACATTTGTACACATGTGTGAGGATGGAGAACATGTATGTTATCTGTGGCTTTGCTTCCTATACTATCAGTTACTCGTAGTCAAAGATAATCTGAAAATATTAAATAAAAGTTTCCAGAAATAAAGAATTCATATGTTTCAATAGGTTTTACTCTAGTATATTGTTAGCACATTCTACCTGTTTATTAATAATTGGTATTACTTCCTAACTATTCCTGATTTTATAAATTAAACTTTATAATAGTCATTCATTGTGGTGACTTGAATGAGAACGACACTGATATGCTCATATATTTGTATGCCTAGACTCAGTTGGTGAACTGTTTAGGAAGAATTAGGTGTTGTGACCTTGTTGGAGGAGGTGTGATCTTGTTGGAGGAGGTGTATCAGTTTGTGGAGAAGGGGAGACTTTGAGGTACATGAGTCCATGCCTGCTGCTGGACATTAAGATCTAAAGTTCTCAGCTACTGCCCCAATTCCTTGCCTGTTTACTTCCCGCCACGGTGATCATGGACGAATCCTCTAAAACTAAATAAGTCAAACGCTTTCTTTCATAAGAGCTGTTTTGGTCATGGTCTCTCTTCACAACAATAGAACAGTAATTAATACAGAATGTATACAGTATGTATAGGAAAAAAGTATAGATAGGGTTTTGAACTACCCTTATCTAAGGCGTCCACTAGAGATCTTGGAATGTATCCTCTGTGAATATATGTACACACACATATATGTCTGTACACACATGCACATATATAGATATAGATATAGATGTGCACATGAGTGTATCTGGACATGTAGAGAGTAGATATGTGTATGTACATATATGTAAACACACATTTCTATATAGAAGTTTTGGAAAGTTTATAGCTAGTGTCTTTACAGTAGTCTCTCCTACTCTGCTAGGCAGAGTTCTATGATGGCTCCCTGGATCCTTACCCCTAGATTACACAGTGTGCATTCTCTTGCTTCCTTGAGCTTGGATAAGACCTGTGACTATGACAGGATGTTACGCTCGATTGTACTTAAAGGTGAATGAATAAATTCAACTGAAGATATGATTAAAGTCCTTCTTTGATTAGTTGACTTGTTAATCACCAGAGAGATCACTCAAATTATGTGAACTCTATAGAAGCAGGAGCTACCTGAAGTCATAGAGCTTCTCCTGGTGTCCTTGAAACTACCAGGGTGTGAGAGTCTGTGAACCCAACCAGCAGGCACTCAGGAAAAAGAAAAACAAGTGTCTCGGTGTAAGATAAACAAGGGTTGAATTTTAAGGTTTGGTGGAAGGATATGGAGTCCCACATGGGGTGGGAACATGACTGACATATTGATTTCTACCTGAAGGACTTTGTGCAACGGCTTTGCGAAGCTGTGCATGACAGGTGGGCATTGATGGAAGCTGTAAAGTTTGTTGTAACTTTTATGCAGCAAGAGCAGGCGAGTATACTCGTGGGATGTCAGATGGTGTTGAGGGTTTGAATGAACAAGACTGGCACTCACAAGAAGGAAACATGCCCACATTGTGAATGCCACGAAGAACATCAAATTATAAATGGTGGCAGTGGTTATTACATCCTTCTTGTCAAGCATCTCATTTTCTTTTCTGGCTTAGAGTCAGAGCTGCTCTTTCATCTCTTAGGGAGAATAGAAGTTTGAATTGTAATTTGAAGGTTCGAAACACAGCCTAGATTGACGCAACCTATATGTGTTTGGAATTGAATACTTTTATGTGTGAAGGGTCTTCACCTTTTGTGGGACTTGTAAAGAGGAGCCTGGCTTACTACCAGATTGAACTTTTATGTGTGAAGGGTCTTTACCTTTTGTGGGACGTGTCTTGTAAAGAGGAGCCTGGCTTACCACCAGATTGAACTTTTATGTGTGAAGGATCTTCACCTTTTGTGGGACTTGTCTTCTAAAGAGGAGCCTGGCTTACCACCAGATTGAACTTTCGTTTTAGAATGAAGAACAAGATGAGGAGAAAAGGAGGTAAAAGGGCCAGGGCTTGGGGTTTTGTCTCAGAGAATTTTTGAGGAAAGCAGAGAGCTTTGCTGATCTCAAAACCAGAATGTAATGTGGGAGAGAAGAATAAATTAAAAAAAATTGTCTTCTGTCTCTTAGGAACAAGAGCCAGTCACTGATGCAATAAACATTTACAGACTTGTACCAGTGACAGGACATCTTATATCTGTGAGAGATCCTCCTTCTATTCCAACACAGTGTGTCTACACCCAAATTCTCAACAACAATATAGGAAAGGCCATACTTAGTGATATGACTCATTCTCTAGTTACAAAGGGAGACACCTTCCTAAAATCAGTCTCATGACTGTTATAATAAGGTAAGATGTCACCATCCTAACATAGATGACAGTGGCTGGTCATTGATAGTATAATTGAATAGGATTTATTTGCCTACAGAGATAAAACAAAGGGCTACTGTTCTTGAACATTTGAAAAAAAATCTCTGATGACCAGGAAAATCAAGGATTAGAGACTGTTTAGTATAACTCATGTTTTTTTTTTTGTGCTTCCAAATTGCGTTTCTATAAATAGTAGCCCTGTCCCGCACAGGACAATTGAAAATATCTGAAGGTTTACCACAACCCATGAGATAGTGCTATAGACACCTAGTTAGGCAAGACAATTGGAATGCTACAAGGCAATTGGATAGCCACACCACACGTGGTGACAGTGTGGGGTTGGGTAACTCTGCTTTGAGCCCTTGCTGCCTTCTGAGGGCATTGGAAAACTTGTCCAATGCATAGAGTCCACACCTGATAAAATGGCGTACACCTCATTTTTACAGAGAAAGTTATCACAGCACAGAATCTAGCTTGTAGCAGGTGCCCTTTCCTTCTAATACACGTGGGCTCATCATTAACATTTTTTTCTAGTTTCCCATCACTGTGGCAGACCACTTACATGTGGGTTGACTTAAGCAATAGAAATTTGTCTCCCCATTCTTCAGACTGGAAGTCCAAGCTCAAGGTTCAGACAAGCCTGGCTTTTCCTCAACACTATGGAGAAATCTGCCTTGTGCTTCACTCAGCGCTCTCTGGTTTGTTAGCAAACAGCATTTGCTTTGCTTTCCCCCTGGTGTCTGCCTTCACCTACATGCAATGTTGTCTGTGTGCCTGTGTCCAAGTTTCCTTTTGATAAAAGACCCATCATGTTGGATTAAAGTCCACTTTCATGATTCCAAAGTAATGCTCTACTTCGGTAAAAACTCTAAGTAGTGCCATATTATGAGATGCAGGGATTGAGAACTCCAATATACCTTATTTGAGCAGATATAATACAGCCTGTAAAGTGTCCTAGGCCAATACTATTTTAGAAGGGGGTGGGTACTGGGATTGAATCCAGGGCCTTGTGTGTGCTAGGCAAGTACTCTGCCATTGAGATACATTCCACACCCTCCTGACCTATTTATTTTAGAAATGGCCAGCTCAACAATTATGCTTTTCTGTACTTTCCTGAAGGTCCCCTTTCCTTTTGAGTACCTAGAAAAACAAACACTTCATAGTGGGATATACATACTTATGTATATATAATAGTGAGATATACATACATACATACATACATATATATATTTGATTCTCTGATAGGCTCTAATACATGGCTTTGCATACGCAGGGCAAGTACTCTACTACTGAGTTACAACTCTAGTCATCGTGGAAAAGGCTTAAGTAGATGAACTTCTATAGTAAAGATAATCCAAAAAGCCATTCATGGCATTTTCTCCAAGATAACTTGAAATTCCCTATGAACATTTGAGAAAATGTAAATTGCAAGCAAAAAGGAAGATAGGTGTGTACAGAAAACATTCATCTGTTCTGAAATAGAATATTAGCAACTTAATTTGTGCTGGAAGGGGAACTTAGTCGGGCATAATGATCCATTTGCTTTTCTTAATGGTTTCCCTGCAGCTTACAGTCCCACTTGGTGGTCGGCGAGGCGATTAAACAAAAGAGCCCAATGTGGTCGATGCAATCCTGCCACCCCAAAGTGACCAGCCAATATTACCTGTGACCTTTCCCAGGAGTGGGAGCAGAAAACCCTTCTTGAAAGAGGGAGCGATAAAGAAATCTGGACTTCATCCTTTCATGGGTTTGCTCATAGGAATGTTTATTGGCGAGACACTAAGAATAAACCCAGTTATTGAAGAGGGAGCTGGGACGTTGACAAGCATGGCTAAACCCAGCAGAGAAATTTGATGAGGAAATTAGATGCTGTGTAGATGGTGTGTAGTGATAGTCTTCTGAAAGCTAGGATTATTATATAAGTGGGTGGGGGAAGGGCGGGTTATTGTGACAGATAGACTCCATTTATACAGGTATTCTCCCTGCAATTAGACCCATAATGCAGCATGTGTTTATACGTTTCCAGCAAACCCTTCTCCAGAGAGAAATGTAATGATTTGGAACACCCGGGCAGCATCATTTTCTCTTCGAATCTTAGGTTGCAGCCAGAGGAATTAGGCTTAATAAAAATGCACAGTCTAAACTTGTTCCTGCAGCAGGATTTTAAAGCCCAAATGATGCATTTACAATTTTATATATTCATTAGTATTTGGGTATGGGTGGGCCTATACACAGTGAGACTGCTTGTTGCTTCAGACAAGGCACTATGACCATATAACACAGAAGAGAGAGGCCCATGTACGCAAAGGATCATTGTTTCTATTTTCTTTTTAAAAATAATGATTTAGTCTTTTAAAAATTCATACATGTACACAATGTATCTTGACTACATGAAGCCCTCACTTGCTCTTTCCAACTACCTTAGGGCCCTCCTAACATGGCTCCCTCCCAACTTACATATCCTCTTTTCTTTCTTTTTATAGCCTACTAAGTCCAATCAGTGCAGCCCGTATGCACATGGGTGTAGGGGTCGTCCATTAGGGCATGAGCAGCACACCAATAGCCTCCTCCACCAACAAAAGTCACCCTCCCACAGCAGCCAACGGCTGCCGGTGGCCTCTAGTTCCTCAGCTTTTTTCTTATAGTGCTAGGAACTGAATGCAGGATTTCATCTTTCTCATCTGGAAGGCAGCGAGCATTCTACTGTTCAAGCTATGGCCCTAGCAGAGTCTCAGGCTCTCTCTCTCTGAAATCATCATTTAAAAATTGAATTCAGTCACTTGTTTCCTAGCAGATCCAGGCAGTCCTATCTGTAGCTTTTGTTTTGAAAGGCTTTTCTAATTTTGTTTTAATTCCATCCATCAAATAAGATAGGCTGTTAGGCTTATGTAGTATGGTATCTGGTATGGAATGCAGGCTTGGGGATATATATTATCACCTCCTTGTTTGAAGTTTCTTTATATATAACTGCTGGCAACCACTCACCTACATAGTCATTGAAAGCTAAGATGCCATGTTTTGACGAAATCTGGAGAGAAAGCCTGAAACTTTACCACGGATACCATGGAACTCTGCCGCTGCTTCCTTCAGCATCTTCCCAGGCAGCCAGACCAGCTCCAGATTAAATGGCTTGTTTAAACTGCGGTAAACAAATTTTATATGTGGATTTCTCTGACAACCATTACGATCCATTTGTGGGAAAAACTTAGCTTTAGCAAACTAAAAATGAAAGCGACATCAAATATGGTCCGTGTTTCAGGCCGTACAGACCAATCTTTGTGTCTGAAGTGGCACCGTGAAAAAGAGAGCATTTACCTGCCTAATGTCAGCTATACAACTTGTGGGTGTTGTCTCGGGATGTTTCTCTTTTTGATCTTTTTATTTTACGCTGTGCTTTTCATCTGATCTTGTAGTCATTTCTTTTTAAGAGCTATTTGCTTCGGTGGGCTGTTCATTTAAACCACTAGGTCACTCAAAAGAGAAAAACCCATAACTTACTAACGAATTGACTTTCTGGCAGTTAATTAGATAACAAGAAGAAGGTATGAGTGATCAATTGTTGGCATGAGCAAACATGCTGTCTTGAGGTCCTACAGAGACTTATAGATGGTATTACGCTCACAAATGGATTTTATTTCTCTCCTAAACAGATCCCAGTGTTTTGTTTTTACAGAAGAGGCAAAAAACCCAAATTACTTATAAATGTGGATTTGTTTTTCCAATAATTTTAGCTTATATATGGTAGAATGTGTTTGATAACTGTGTACATTTTGTGACCATTACAAACTCCAAGTATTGCAAAAAATTTCCAGCTTCTTCACATATATCTTCTCTTTAATTCTTTAAGACCTTCTAACAAGCAAAAATATCTGGACCCCTTTAACAGAGAAGGAAACTGAGTTCCAAAGATCTTCTGTAATTTTCTCTAGTTGATTAAGCTCGTGGATGGGAGAGTTGGGATTCAAACCCAGATTGTTTGCCTCCAGATTTCCACTCTTCCCAACAACTCCAACTCTTCAAAATGTAGGGCAAGGAAACCTGGTAAAGAAGAAAGAGGGGGGAGGACCTTGGACTTCCCACAGGGCACGGAACCCTGACTGCTCTTT
>LOJH01013926.1:0-16102 GCA_001685095.1 Ellobius talpinus | reverse complement strand
GGCCTCCTTACAACAAACTACCTAGAACCCTACAGAAGTGGAAGCAGGTGTCACACCATCTGTTGTTACGCAGAGATACCACCAACCTGCCTCCCTTGTGGCTTGCTCATCTCTGTAGACATGAGCCCTTCCACAGTCCAGGTGGATTCAGAGAACAGAGGGACTGGCACCTTTGTGTTGACCTGCAGTGGGGATTTCTGGGAAGTGGTAGGTACTGAGGGAGGTGGAACCTTGAGTCCTTTTCAACACTGAGATCCCAAGATGGGACAATTTGGTATAAGCCAGATTGCAGGCTGATTTTAGGGCATAGTTATAGGCAGAGGATAGAATTGGGAACGTTAAAATTGCTGATGAAGTGGGTTGTGTATGAGTCCCAGCATTGTGATTCTTATCAAAACTGATGGAGGTGAAAGTCAAGATTCTCACATGTAAAACAGGAGAGAATATCTTTATAGTGCTCTGAATGGGAATGTGCCCCCCATAGGCTCCTATATTTTAATGCTTGAAGGATTAGGAGGTGTGGCTTTGTTGGGATAAGTGTGTCTTTGAGCTTTCAAAAGGACACACCAGGCCCAGTCTTGTCCCCTCTCTGCCTGCCACTGGTGGATCAGATGTGAGCGCTCAACTTCTACTCTAGTGCCATGCCTGCCTTCCTGCCACCATGGTCCCTGCCATGATGACCATGGGCTAACTTTCTGAAACTATAAGCAAGCCTCCAATGAAATGCTCCCTTCTGTAAGTTGACTTGGTCAGGGTGTTTCATCACAGCGTTAGAACAGTAGTAACAAAGACAATCTTCCTTACATTTTTTGAGTTACTCTATTTTCTGGATGAGAACATGTGTACAAGGGCCTTAAGACAGTAGACAGAATACAGAGATTATGTCATTCATCTATCTATCTGTCTGTCTTTCTATCATCAATTTATATCTTTCTATTTATCGTCTATCAATCCACCATCTATCATTTATCAATCATCTTTCTATCACATATCTATCCTCTCTCTCTCCAGGTAAAGTCACTGTACTTCTAATTTTGTTAGAGTTTTAGACAGGTCTTCTGAGGACAAAGATGGATATGATTTTTCACAAGGGAGTTTGAATGTCTCCAAAGCTTTTTAATATCTACACCATCTTCTGGGTGATAGAAAACTTGAAAGAATTTATCACTGGATGAAGGATCCTGCCCCCAAAGGTGCAGATCAATAGATCAATGTCAACCCTGGTAAGGCTGTTAATAACAGAGATTTGTCCTCTAGCCCTGCTCTGGGTCATGAAAAGATCAGAATAGATGGATGGTAAGTTGACAATAGAAAGAAATACAGCCCTATACTTGATTCTAAGAAAGTATTAAAAACTCGAGTCTGTCCTGAGTTTAGTCATTATCAAAATGCAGTACCCAGGAAATATGATGTCTTTATCAGCTATACTAAAGCACCCAAGGCCAATTAGGCCCTAAGTAGAGATAGCTGTAATTAGGGAAGAAACAATCGCTCTACCTCTCTACCCCAAGTTGTATAGCAATTTCCTCAAAACTGAGGCATTCCATCCTGGTGGGAAGAGAGAAGCTCAGGAGACTCATGGAGTAAAGAACTCCAAGTCTCAGAAGGTTTGTGAAACTGGAGATCCAAGAGGCATCTCCCCAAGGTTACTAAAGCAGTAAACTGCCTGGGGAAGAGACATTCTGACCTAGGAAGCTGCCCACAAGTCATGTAGAAGGGGTCCAGGGTTACAGCTTACCCAGTGGTCCCCACATGGGTAGAGCTTCTCAGTGGTACATATGCCTTTGAGCCATTCCTGCTATTCTAACCTCTTACCCACTCCTGTAAGTCATCCCAGAAAACTCACTGGTTTGCCAAGTTGGACTCTGGTGAAACTGGAACTTTGGTTTGTTGCTAGGTGAGCAGATGTTTGCTCACATTTCCCCAGGAAGATATCACATGCAGCTCTCTAACCCACAGTCTTCACCCTCTCATTCCTCCACTGCCACTGCCTGGAAGGGGTCTGGGGGGTCATATGTAGTCATACGACTAACTTCACACCCTAAGGCTCACATGTTAAACAGGTCCCAATTCCCTATCCAAAGAAAGAACAAGCCATGTCACATACATCTATCTTGGTCACATGAATGAAATTTATGCCCTGACAATGCTGAAGTATGCATGGGCAGCCTGTAATATGGTGGTTCTGTTGAATTTGTCTATATGGGTTTCATGGTCCAAATTGACGAGAATGACTGACCAGGTCTCTTCCTCAAGAGGGCACCAGATCTCATTACAGATGGTTGTGAGCCACCATGCGGATGCTGGGAAATGAACTCAGGACCTTTGGGAGAGCAGGCAGTGCTCTTAACTGCTGAGCCATAAATTGACTGAGTCTACTTCCTCGAAGTCTAATACTTCCTCCTTCTTTCAAGAAACCTTAAAAACACACCTCTGCCTTCTCACTTCTGGACCCAAATGGTCTACTTCAGACCCTGCTGTAAGGCCTGTGTTGTTAAAGACCTTTCACCTAAGAGTCTCCACCCTCTCTCCAAGCCTTTGACATTTTCTCCTCCAGACATAAGAGAATAAAAATAGTATCTTGACAGTAGTACAGAGGTCACAGGGCTAGAGCTTGGGCTGGGTATGCAGGTCCTGCACTCTCCTTTAAATGGCTTTGAAATTGAGCACTAAGAGGAAACACTGAGCACAGCACAGTGCAATCTACATCCACTCACCTGACACACAGGGCTAGGGAGGCCAGTGATGCCAAAGGACACTCTAGGGTTGTAAAAGTTGCAAGAGCACTTCAGCTCCACATCCACGTTAGCGTTCATCCCTGCCCAGCTCCAGGATGTTCTCTGCAGTGTTCGTGTCTTTTAGGAGAGCTTTCGGGGTCTTGGTTTCCTATAAGCCAGGATTTAGATATGAACAACACAGGCACACACACACACATACATACATGCACAGGCACATACAGACACACACATTAACATACACAATTTACCAATACCCATGCACACATACACCTGCACATATACACACATATTACAAATATACATTCATATACATATATACACATGCATACATATACAAGCATACAGGCACACACCTATATACATGTATACACTAATACATACAAACACACATAGACACATGTATACACATATATATTTACATACTTACATGGACACACACATTCACACACACATATATATATACATACTCAAGCACAGACAAGTGTACACACTAGCACACATGCACACACACATGCTCTCTCACATACACACACACATACACACACACACACACCAATATACCATCCTTTAAAGTCTGCAGTAGTTTTTTACTCAGAGCTCCACCTTACTCTGAACTCGGAAACAAGTGTTTCTTTAAGTAGAAAATAACCCTCAGAAATGGAGCCCTACCCCTTGAAGGGGCCATCCAAGGTGTTATCCACAGCAGTTCAAACCAATTTTGGAAGAGCCTTTGGTCTGCATTTGCATAACTAAAGGTCCTTTGGGTGGTTTTCCGAGAGAGCAGAGAAAATCTGCATCCAAGACAAATGGAGGCCCTTCATCTGCTTGGACGCTTAAAATGGTTTGTAAAATTTAAATCCAGTTTCTCTTGGTCACTTCATTTAGGGTTCACGAAACGGTGAAACCACCTGGCTATCATCTGTCCACAGTGTAGAGGGGCAGTGGGTCCCCACAGACAAATCTCTCAGTGGTTCAGCACTATGTCAGTCTGCCCCCTGCATGCTCTTAGATGGACAGCTTGCTCTGAAGTGAAAGTGTGGAAAGGTGGGATGAGAGGTGGACAGACTTGAAGATCATCCCCCTCCAAAGTGTGTCAGAGGCCAGTAAGGAGAAGAAGAAAGTGAAAACAGCGAGAACTGTCAGCTGCTAGGGGAGTGGGTGCAGAGACTTTCCTCTGTCATTGTTAGAGCGTGTGTCCATGACCGTGGGCACAGCATGTTCAAATGTGTGTTCTCATCCTACCCTCCACGAGCTGTGATCTTTCACTGAGCATGCTCGGGACTGCACGCCACCCTCATAGGAATGTGTTAGAGTCCATGAATCAAGTCCTCATATTTTTTTGTTCCAGAAAAGACCTGCTCTGTAAAAAGCTACTGTAGTTACTTGCCACAGATCATAACCTGTCTCCAGTTTTCCTTCTAGGCTGTCCTTGTGTTTGGCTGTTTGCAGAAATGCCAGCGATGCCACAGATCTAGAGGTGACAGGAACAGGATGTGTAAGGTGGGAAGAAAGGGAAGAGCACCTTTCAACGCCTGCTTCCCAGGTATGATTCCAGATACATGAGTTTTTGCTTAGGCAGCATCCTTCAGCACAAGTAACAAGATTGCCATCCAGTAATATCCTCTCTGATATAGATAGTGGGTGCCGCCGATGCCAAAGCCAAGTCCATCAGAGGTTAAGATGGTGACAGAAAGATAGCTATCTAGAAAATGCCAGAGCTGGGGATTAACCACTGCTGCTTGAGCCTAACTCCCTGAAATTGTTTCACTCTGCAGCCTGGAGCATTGAGGATAGCAGCAGGGACCCCAAAGGAGATGTCTCTCAGCAACAACAAATCTATGCAAAACCCTGTCCTATGTATCCCCTGATACATTATCATCCGGGTTTTTTTTTCCATGAAGCACTAGGCTAATTTGCCCCCATTTTGCTTATTTAGTGTGCATGCCTGCATGCATGCACATGCAATGGGAGTCCATTCTATCGCACCATGTGGATTCTGGGAATTAAGCTGGGGCTGTCCAGCTTGGTGGCAAACACCTTTATCTGCTAATCCATCTTCCAGCCCTTGTCCCCGTTTTTGGAGGCAAAGAGAGCATTCAAAAAGGCTTAAAATATACAGTTCTCCAGGGTAGCTTCTAGGGGCAAAGATTTCCCATCAGCCTTGCCTCCTGATTTGTGCCACAAGGCAGAGTTCAAAGAAGTCCTAAAAAGTGGTGCGCCGGAGGAAAGCTTTGAGAATTGGAGGAGTCACTGTTCCTCCTGAGGTAGCAATGAGCCTGAGGAGCATCCAGTTGTGCTAGTATGTATTGGGGGGGCCTGCACACACAGAGAAGTAAGCAAGATTCTCCCCATTTCTTCTGTTGAGTGACTGTAAGAACCAGGCTCATACAGAGATTTCACCCAGGACCTCAGCTATCCCTAAAGAATGTATACTTAGTGACTGCTGAAGCAAGAGAGTCACAGTCCTCACTACCCTTGGGCCACGGTGGACAGCGGTGTCTCCCCTTTGCTGACTGTTCAAGGTACACTCGAGTCCCACCTTTGGCCCCAGACAGCCCAGAGCAGGTAGCACTGGAGATGAAAAGGAGTCTTGAGCTGGCACCCCCGACCCGACACTCCCTTCCACACATCCATCACAATCATATGCCATTTGTTCCCCAGGGGCTTCTAGGTTACCACCACGCCATCCCTAGGATTCACCAAATCCTGTCTTTAAAATAGTCATGATGGGTACCTATGATGTAGTGGGCTGGGGGTGGAGAAAGGCACATTTCACCACCCCCATCTAGAGATGGAGCAAACAAAGAAATAATTAGAAATGGTTTCTCTTATTGTCACGCTCTCGCCCGACATGTGCATCCAGCTCCCACTCCCGAGCTTGCTCTTTCTCTCTCTCCCCTCTCTCTCACCCCCTCCCTCTTTCCCTCTTTTCTTTTTCTTTCTTTTTTTTCCTCCACAGAAAAGTAATTCTGTTGTGGAGAAGGGACCAGGTGCACGGGGTGACCTCACACACACCAAATCGGGAGCTGACATCCATCACACTTTGAAATTTTGGATTTCATCATTTCCTGATCTTTCTAAAGGGATCACAGCACCTGGCCCTCACAGCTGTAGTTCATTTAGAAAGCAATTTAAAAACCGAGAAAAAAGCAAATGACATCTTGCTGCCTCAGCCTTGTCATTAAGTATAGCAGAATGGCCTTCATTTATGAAGCACATGGCTAAGAATTAATATCTTTCAGGGTTTTCTCCAGTAGGGATTACAAAAGGTTTGAAAGACCACTAAATAATTAGTGGTATGACTGAGGCAAGATACACACACACACACACACACACACACACACACAGCTTTATGGTTCAAAATTAGAAAGCATCCCAAGTTTAGTGCTTGGGGCCCAGTGCTGCCCCCTAAGGACTCCCACGCTATCTTCTTCCCTTGTTTTGTCTATAGAAGTGTTTTCAACCCCCCTCATGCATATACTTTTGTTATCCCAAGTACTATCCATGAGTCAGAAATAGAGAACAATGTGTGTCCCCCAACATGTTTCATTGTGATGGCTGTGCGCACCCCGAATGAAGGCTGCCTTATACCTCTTAAAATGACCCTGTGAATTTTCGAACCCCTTTATAGGCTGCTACCTTAGTAAGACCAGGGCAGTGGAGGAATAAACTACCCTGGAGGAACCCACTGGTAGGGTTATCTGGGCAGGATGACTTGTTCTAGAGTTTTCCTAGAAGTTTCTTCCCTCATTAGCCATGTGAAAAATCAGAAAGAAGAAGACTTCCCATTTGCACCTCAATCATTCTGTAATAGGAGTGGACTTAAGGATAGGCCTTCTAGCATCTTCTATAGCAGGGTTTCTGCAAGCCTTTTGGGAACCAGCTCAAAAGGTCTCTGCAGGCAAAGGCTTTCAGTCCCAGGGTTCATAGAAAGAGGGAGGACCCAGCTGCTTTCTTAGTGCTCTCCACATAATTATTCCCTCTTTACAGTTGGAGGCGGTGAGGCTCAGCAGATGGCAGCAGCGTGCCCAACTAGGGGGAATGCGGTGCCTACCCAGGCAACTCAGACGCCACTGAGCAACTAATGCCCTAGAAGCCCTGGGAAGCCCTTTTGACTTAGTTAATAGAAACGCTCCATTTGTTTAACCCACCCACCTCAATCTGCAGGTCCAAATGGAGCTCTTACTCTCAAACTGCACCTCCTACTCATTCATCCCCTTTAGGTGCTTCACAAATCCAGGTCAAATTGTCCTGCCAATGGGGCATTTCTTCAAATTCACAACTTACAGGTGTCTAATTGCTTTGAACAAAACTGCTGGGGGACATGGAGAATACATATTCAAACGCCATTCTTGACGTCAATCTCATACATGTCCTTTAGTTCTCCCAACAGACATACAAACTAGTTTTAAAAATTATTTTATCATGCGCACATGTGTGTTTTCTATAATAGAACCAACCCTGGATTCTATAATAAAGCAGGCTAAGCAAGCCATGATGAGCAGGCCAATAAGCAGCACCCCTCCATGGCTTCTGCATCAGCTCCTGCCTCTAGGTCCCTATCCTACTTGACTTCCTTCAATGATGAACAGTGATATGGAAATACACGCCAAGTAAATCCTTTCTTCCTCAACTTGCTTTCTGGTCATCGTGTTTTACTGCAGTAATAGAAGCCTTAAGTAAGAGTCTAGCCTGTGTTAATGCTGTCCACTTGTTCTATTGTCTGTCACATGTTCTTACTCCTGTCACATACTCTTTGGGCCTGGGTACCCTAGTGAGAAGATGCAAGGATCTGAGCCACTGATAATTCACTGGCACCTATAGGCCATGAAGAATGGCTTGGTTTCTGTCACTGATTCAACAAAACCCAGAGAGAGCTGTCAAACACACTGGGCTAGTCTTGAAGCCCCTAACTGCTTCTGCACCAATTTTACCTAAAGTGTTTATTTCGAGCTGAGCTGGTACTCCATTCAAAAAGAAAATGACAGACTGTCATCAATAAAAATGGAGTAAAAATAAAACAAGGTAGAGCCATTTTGGGGTCACAAATCCTTACTTCCACACAGAAGTCATTAGGAGGCCATTTACTACAGAGGCAGGCTTCCCTTAACTGCAGTGACATGAGAAGTAGCCTTAAACTCGTGAGGGAAAGGGACATGTGATGACTCCCTGGTCGATGACCACGGCAGTGAGATTGCTCTACTAATTCACTTCACTCAGAGACAGTATCAGTCTGGACTCCAGGGGCTAAACACCCAGAGTGCTCTTGTTGTTTCTATCAATTCTTTTATGCCTTTATTATGCTTAATATTCCAGTTGAGAGGCCGGAGCGATGGTTCATGGTTAAGAGTATATACTATTCTCACAGAGGACCTGAGTTCAGTTCCAAGCACTCCTGTTGGGTGGCTAACAAATGCCTGTAACTTCAGCTCATAGGATCTGACTCCCTCTTCTGGCCTCCAAGGAAACTGCAATTATTTGCACATACCCCACACAGACAACACACACGTTTTAAACACTAAAAATAAATGTAAAAGAAATAAGCTGTAGGGAGACACCAGCTATGCATTCCTGCTTCCGTATGCACATCAACTCAGTCAAAAATCTCCCAGTAATATGAAGTATAATAATTTCTACAGATTTCATGTTAGCTCACCTGGGAGGGACAAGTGTTCTTGAATTTGAAGCATTTAGAGCATGATTAACGGGTAAAGTCTCAGGCAAGGTATGATAGCTGCTCTGTTTCCTCATGTGTGGGTTTATTTCTCCTTATCTATGTTTTAGAGTCTTTGGCTGGGACTAGGGACTGGAAACACCTTTCCCACAAAGGATTTTCTCTCACTATGTTCCAAAGTTCCAATGATTCTGGATCCAGAACATCTGTAAACTCAAAGTTCAGCATATGCAGCCTAAATAGCTCTGGTCACCATCTTGGTATCTTTTCCCTTCCACTTGTGATGTTCCTGTAATTTAAACACTCTGGATAATCCACATCTTCCAAGGCGTTAAAAAACAGTGCATTTACTCACATCCCCACCTTCATCATCACAAAAGCTTTGCTGGATCTTCTAGAAGGTCAGGATGGGACCGTCCTGAGAAGGGCTCCCAAACCACACAACCAATAAGGTGGACGCTGTATCTAAGGCTGTTTATCTTCACTCTATGCATTTCTAAAGCTTGAAATTCGATATTTCTATTTTTGGTTTTTTGAGACAAGGTCATGCTGTATAGGCCTGAGGGCCTACAAATCATTATGTAGCCTAGGCTAGCTCCAAACTCACACTGATGTTCCTGCCTCAGTCTCCCCAGTTCTGGAATTACATGCTTGGTTGATACGGCTTTCAAATTTTCCTTGACACCATCTCATGGTCAAAACAAATAATAGCACAATACATTTGACTTGGCAAAGGAAGGTGTCTATGGAATACCGGGTGGTTTTTTATGGTGACATAATTTCCTTAAAAGTCAGGAGTAATATCTACAGGACTTTGGATATTCAATTGTCTAGAGCTAAGTGGATGGACCAGCAATTTAGTGCTTGCAATTTAGTGAGAGAATGGGAGTTAAAATTTTCAGAGCCTACACAAATTTGGTAAGACAGAGGTCCAGCTCTAACTCTAGTCTTGCAAGGTAGCTGACCTAGGGCATCTCCAGAGCAAGCTGGTGAGGTAGACCAGCTATATGGGTGAACGCTGGGTCTGACTGAGAGACTCTTGAAACAAGGTAGAAGAGTGATGGAGGACTGCTGGAGGATAATTCAGGATATCCTCCTTGGTCTGCACATAAATGGGAACCCATGTGTATGCATACTTACAGACTCATGTGAGCCTAAACACTCTGAAATCTACATGTATACACATGTACACTATGCACATACACACATGTGGAAATAATGATAAAAGAAGAGAGGTTTGAAATCTAATGGGTACGGTAGTTAATTCAGCAGCTCAGTGTAGCCCAAGCTCCACTCCCATCAAAGGCCTTCAGTACTGGTCTTTCACTAGGCTTGACCAGTTCCCAATAGAGAGCCTGGGACACCCTGCTCCATAAGAGCATTGTTGTATAGCTCAGGTTTGGGCCCATGCCAGATAGTTGAGACTGACCGCTGAGTTTGTGGTGAATTTCCTGGTTTGGTGTGCCTTAAACTAGGGTCATGATGAACTAATTTGTCCTCTGGAGGGACTGAAGCCTGAGTTCAATGACCATGAGATGATGCTCATTGAACGACTCGGAGACTGATCCCACTAAGAACCTGGGATAACGCAGCACAGCTGAACAGCCCAGACTGGCTCTCTGTGCTGTCACACGTTTCTGCTGACACACTTGGTGTTTTCCAAGCCACAGCAATGGATCCAAAGACACCAGATTTGGACTCTATGGTGGATTCCACCCCTTGTACCTTCCCTCTTTGCTGAATTCAGTATACACCCTTGATTGTTGTTACAAGAGTAGAGACTTCTGAGTTCTGTGTTTTTTTTCTAGCAAAGTCCTGCACCCTAGGGTGAACTTGGGGCCCTCTAGCAGAGTATCCATCTGTATACCCTCAGGATGCACACGTGTTAAGGAACAGGATTTGCATATAGTATGAACAACTCCACATCTAGCCACAGTACCCAGTAAGGGTTTACAATTATAATGAGTAGGGGAGGGTATAAATGTAAAAGAAGAGCTAAGAGAAAATACATACTAAGCCAGTAGATGGGTGCTTAAGTGGCAAGAGGGGCTGCCTCTGCTGCAGAACTTCAAGGAAATTAAGGGAAAGAAATGTAGGAGCCAATTCATTTTTACCATTACTGAATCTGAAATAATACAATCTTGCCAAGGGCATGGCCTCCAAAGTAGATTAATGCTTGCATGCTTGGAAAATAAATTGGGCTGCTGACATATTCTTGATACACACACACATACACACACACACACATATATATCCTTAATAACCATGAAAAGTTGCCAACTAAGGACATGCCTCCTAGGAACAATTCTAAAACCATTGCACCATGAAGCCTCCACAGTCGGGCAGTGACATTCTGCTATTCTGCACTTGGATTTGAGAAGGAAACCATGCCATGAAAGCACACATTTCATCATGAAGCAATGCGCTTGGTAGGACAGTGATGCCCCGATTTGAGTTGTCAAAGTTTGCTTTTCAGAATCAGATATTTCTGAGTGAGTTTTATAATCTGTGCTGTACATGTGTGCTCACATGTGTACCACTGACTATAGAGGTCAGGGGACAGCTTCAGATGCCATTAGCTATATGTGACATCCACCTGTATTTGAGGCAGGATCTCTCACTGGTCTGGAGCTCATCAGGTAGGCTGGGTTGACTGAAAAGAATGTCCCAAGGATCATCTTGTCAAGCTACTATACCCATTTGTTTAGAATCTGCATCTTGAGTTAGATTCCAAACCCTTTGCGATATATTTTACTCTAATCTCCCAAATTAACATGGAGCATCATATGAGAAATGGAGCTGCAGTCGGCCACACTAGCAATCTTTAAGATGCCGTTTGAAATTGTTTTACATTATATTTTCTTCCCAGAAGTACATAAGTATGCTCATCTAAGAAGTAGTATAGAATGTCAATATTGACCTTTTATCATTACCCCAAAGCTGTGTTTGTCCAGCAGTCAACATTGTCCATGTTCACAAACATTTTGGATGAAAAAAAAGCACAAAGAAATGAGAGTCTGCAAAAGAGTGAATAATTTAAGCTTTTCATTATTTGTGGGTCTGTATGGTTTTTGGGGAGCTCTTTCCTGAAAGAGGAAAGATATTTAAGAAATTCAATAGCATATTTCTAGTAATGCACAGATCCTGAGCCAAGGGGGCATGCTGGGAAGGAAGAGCATTATGAGTAGATCTGAGAGCATGTAAAGGGATGACTCCGTCGTGAACGGGGTGGGAGCTGTAGCTGCATCTCCACCAATGGAGGCACCCGCCTGAGGCAGGGGAGGGCTAGTCTAGACACACAGGTGAGAGGTGCCGAGGGCCATGGTAGGTGCCATGCTATAGCCACTGAAGACACCCTAGTCAAGCTCCAGAGAGATGGCAAACTGTCACGTGCATCAAAACAACTCAATGGAAACAGCCCAATACCTTATAGCATCTGAAAAGTAGAAGAAAAAAAAGGATGGAATTGCCTTTGCTTTGTTTTTATATGAGGCATGTGCTGTTTCCCCTTATTCTTCAAGGTGTTCTATTTCCATGATGTGTGTGTACCCTGAGCGTATTGGGAAGAGACCCACATCACCATGGCAATCTCTAGAGTTCCTTTCTCCAAGAGGAGAAACTTCAAGACCTTTAGAGCAATCTTGATACAAAGGTGTCCCCAGTTGAAACTGGGTATTCATCATCTGAGAATGATGTTGAATTTGCCCCGGCATGAGAAGAACTATAGCATGGGGGCAGAGAGACAATGTCAGGTGTGTGAGCAGCTGTTTTACATTGTCTGCATCTTTGCTTACAGTTTTGTGTGAACATTAGCCACTAATGATGTAGTCAAAGGGGAGAACGGAAGTCTCTTCAGATACTGGTGGAGACTAAGAACACTTACAATGTGCCACAGAATTCTGTGTCAGTCTGGCAACTTTTTGCCTCCCTTTGCCCCTTCTCTGAGTCCCTGTAATGGTCTTCGTGCCTTTCTGTTTGGCATCAAAACCCTAAATGAGTTCATCTTCTCCTTCCTATGTTCTCTGATAGTTTCTGGTGGAAGGAACTGCTATGAAAATTGCATTCCTGTCTGCAATATTCATTTGCTGACTAAAAACAGGGAGCGGCATCCAGTGATGCTACCAGTCCATGGAAAGGTTCATCCATTCTCTTGAATATACCTTAGCAAGTTATTGATTTTTATATTTGCCAGGGCATGTTAAAAAGCAGTAGATATTCATATTAAAGTGATGGAGAATTTTGGTTACATTTTTTTAAATGGAAATTTTCTAAGTGCCAAAAATAGCATTTACATTATTTGTTGTGTTCCACAATTTTATCATGATAATAAAATATTGTTTGGATATAAAAAAGATCTGACTAAACTAGCCTGGGTGGTGTCCAAAATTCACTCATAGGGAATAAATATGTCTACAATGAGCTTGTGACTTTTAGATTTGAAACCTTAAGTGCAGAACACAGTAACAGTCCTCAGATAACAGCTTTCAGAGATCTCTACCAAGGAAGAAAACAAGCAGTGACCACAGCTAGTCACATGCACTTGCCAAGGAAACTACAGCATTGAATTTTGGCCACAGATGGAATTTCATCATTTCAAGGCTCCAGTGTCCCAAGCAAGAACTGACAGCCATACCTGATCGTGTTCCCGAAGAACTGAGCCATCAGGTGCCTCTTCATGGGAGGCAGCCAGTCCTTGAACAGGGCCCCTTTCCTCTCATAGATGGGCAGGAAATACTTTCTTGGTACTAATTTTTCCTACCATAAGCCAGCCACTGGGCCAATCAAGGTTGCAGTAGGCAGCCATACCAGATTTCTGCTTCCCTGGAGGGGGATTTTGGTTGAAGATGGGCACCGTCTTTGTAATCAAATACTGATGTCAGCTACCGTCATGCAAATGGTGAAAGGGATTATTATAAAATGTAATGAAGGTTGGGTAGATGCTCAGAGAATTCCCACACCCTGCCATCTATTCAAAGGCAAGGGCAGATGTGATCTCTGTGCTGTTAAAATGTGCAGAAAAGAGCTGGCGAGATGGACCAGTGGATAAGGCATTTGCTGAGTAAGCTTGCGGACTGGAGTTCAGATGTCTAGAGTGCACATAAAAGTCACGTGGGCATGGTAGCCTACCTGTAACCTCAGAGCTCAAGAGGGGACCCCAGAGCAAGCTGTCTTTTGCTGCTAACAAATCTGCAAGCTCGGGGTCCAGGGAGAGACCCAGCCTAGATAAGCAATCTGGAGAGTATTGAAGTAAGATACTGGATACCAACCTCTGGCATCCAGAAGAACACATGCAAAAATACACCTACACACATCTGAATACATACAACACACTGTGTGTGTGTGTTTGCACACGCGTGCATGCACAATAAATTAATTAACCAATGTAGGAAAACCTTTGAATGTTTCCAACAGCTTCTTTGGTGCCTGTGTATGTATAAAAATTCCAATTTCAGAACTTGCTAGCTCTATCCAGATGAACTACGTTCTAAATGTTTCCAAGGATCAATGCTCAGAAAAAAAGAAAGGGAAAAAGAAAGGAAGTTACAGGATCCATAATTAAACTTTTGCTTTGCTTACAGATTTCAAGTTCATTGTTCTTACTGTGGTGAGCCACAGTGGACCATCTTTATTGTCCTGACCAGTAAGATGCAGGGACGCTCCTATGGCAATTTCCATGCAATGTCTTGGGCACTTGAAGACTTGATAGTGTTCTGTAGGTGGTGCTGTTTGGGGAAGTTAAGGAGGCGTGGCCTTGCTGGAGAAAGCAAATCAGTCCCTGGGGGCTGGCTTTGAGATTTCACAGCTTCCTGCCATTCCCAGTGTGCAGTCTCTGCTTTGTGACTGAGGTTCAAGGTAATAGCTCTCAGTTTTCAGCTTCCAGTTTCAGTGGCCAAGCCTGTCACCATGCTGTCCCTGTCATATGGATGCTAGCCCTCTGGAATCATAAGCCACAATACTCTTTCTTTCCTAAGTTGCCTTGGTTGTGATCTTTTATTGCTGCAGGCGACAAGTGAGAAACTTATTCTGTGTTGATATGTTTGCATGCAGATGGTCAGAGATGTCAGATTGGTAGCACTTTGTGAGCCAATTGACATGCACTTGGAAGTACAGCTTGGACAGTGATTTAATACTCATTTACCTAAAGCCACCACATGACAGTGGTTAGCCTGAGAACACTTGAGCACACGAGTCACCTATGAATTCTACCTTCTGGGAACATGAAGTCAAAAGGCAGAAGATAAGCAACCACTTGTCTCCTTTCCAGAGGGATGAGAGGTGACAGAGGAGCTAGGAATGGAGAACAGAGCAAATTAAAAAGAACCCGCAGGGGATCCGTGCCCTTGTGACAATGTTATCTTGTCAGGTCTTAAATTGTTGGAGATGAGGGAACTGCATGACCGTTCTGGCACTAATAGCAGGCAACTTCTATAGAAAAATAAAAAGGAGACCCACATCTTAAGTCAGGCACATGTGTGGGTGGAAAACACAACGACATTAAGAACAGAAAAACCAAATTGCTCTCTGTGTATATTCAGAGAGGTGTCCGTGGCTCAAGGGAATGCTTTCCAGGAAGAATCTTGTGGATGGGTCTAGCTTGATTCCTTCTAGTCCACTATCTACCATAGAAATAGCAAAATAGCAAAATAAACTTGAAATAAGGAAGACAAGCTTAGAGTTCTCACACAAATTCAGATGGAAAAGCACAGCATTGCAGTGGTAAATGGTATGTAGTTAATATGTTGCAAACGAAAGAGAAAATTCACTAGAAAACCAACACCGAGAGAATCAAGTGATTTTTCTTAAATGGCCTTTTATTTTACTTGCTTTTTGCTTAAAGAATTTTGCAGCTGGGCTCACCTTTATGTGTTTGATCTACCTGTCTGCATAGTTTATGATATACCAAATACGACGCTGCCCAAAGCCACCAGAATACCAATCTCTGTCTTTAAATCCAGTCACTACCATTATTAGTTTCTATATTTTGCGTATCATTTAAAAATACCTTCAATCCCATGCAGCTAACTTGCTGAAAATGTTGGGCCCTGAGTACACCCAGAATTACTAGTTCCATGGCTGGGATGGGAAATCTGGAGATCAGAGAGTTAAACGCCACTGTGTTTCTCACAGTTGGTGAGAAAGATCTTTTGGCCCTCAATTCTGGGTAATTTCCATCAACACCGTGTTTTGATTATTTCAATCTTATCCTACAAAGCAGCACACAGGGTCCACAAGACATCAAGAAAAAACCGCGAGTTTTCCGGGGCACTATCCTACCTCTCAGATTCTCAGCCTTTGAAGCTGTTTGGATGTAATCAGGCTCAGACTGATGGTCGTTGAGACAGAGAATTTCCCATCTTCTACTTCCTGGGGGCTTTCTTACTCCATCACAGTAAGAACCTTAGGTGATCCTGTAAGTCTTACCATTTCAGCAATCAGTAGATGCAATCAGTAACCAGTTTTTGTTAGACAGTTGGACCTTTTCTTCAGAACAACTGTAACTGTGAGAACCAACTAAGAATAGGCTGAAGGAGTGGAGAGTGTTAGCATCCAGCAGTAACCAAGGGCTTAGCATGCCTGCTCTTCTCTCTGTCTATCCAACCTGGTGGGGCCATCCAACTTTCCCCATGTTCATTCCCCAAGTGATCACGGTGTGTCTAAAATTAAGTTCTTGTGTGTGTGCGTGTGTGTG